>BPLR01019943.1:0-113684 GCA_021605095.1 Caerostris extrusa
GTTAGAGATGGAATTAATCGTAAGTCTATAAAATTAGTGCTCCTCTTTGATACTTCTTAGATTTATTCTATCCTTTTAGTATCTTTCTTTTCTAAATGTTGTATTATTTTAAACATTTGCGATTTCTATTATGAGTTTTATTAGATTTTATTTGAATTTTATAAACTATAAATGAATTCTTTCGGTATTGATTTATCGTTTCGTTTATCGAAATTAGCGTAATCACTTAGTACACACAGTTCTTGATTTTGGCTTTGTAATAACTTCGTTTCACTAAAAGAAAAGAAATTACTAAAAGGAATTTAATGAATATAGCACACGAATTAAATTAAATGATATGGTTATGAAATCAGAAAAAAAGTTAAATCGATTAAACCATTAATTTGCATATTCATAAAATCTGCCCAATCACAAAAAATAAAAAATGAATTTCAGGCATACAATTTCAATGAACACTAATTAATTAATCAATTAATACACAGTTCAATTTTTGTATTAACTTCACAGTGCTTTGTAGTAACTGCCTTTAACTAAAGAATAAAAATTATTAAAACAGTTTTAATGAATATAGCCAAATAAATTAAATTACTGATATGTTAATAAAATCAGAGAAAAGCAACCGCTTAAACCATTTCTTCACCTTTTTGTTGATCATAAAATCTGCTCAGTCACCAAAAATAAAATTAATTTCAAATATACAATACCACTAAATGCTTAATCAATTAATACACAGTTCACATTTTTCTTTGTAATATCATGCCAAACTATCAACATCTTCAAAGTACAAGAAAAGAATCTCCCACATAAAGAACAGCTTCCTTTTTCTACTTTTCTGTTTCCTGAACTGTATATATTTTTTCTCATCCGAGTTTTCCAGGATAGTAGCCTGTGGCTGTCACCATGCTATATCATCAGCATCACCAATGATCAAGAAAGTAATCGCTCACCACAAAGAACAATTTTTTTTTTCTACTTTGCTGCTGTCTCATGCACTGCATTTATCTCTCATCTGATGTTTTACCCTGATAGAGGCTTGCGGCTATCTTGTAGCCAAGGAGCTTCGTTACATAAATTTGTTGTTTTGTTCTTTGTAATATATTTATTTAACTAAAGAAAGAAATTACCAAAAATGATTCATCAAACTTTTCATACACCCCATTTAATACTCCGAACGAAATCCCCAGTTCGATTGTTCCAAGTAAGAAAAATCGGAAATCGTTACACTTAATCATATTATTAGAACTCTTTCCCAATCTACTCTTTCACAATCAGGGCAAAACTAATTTAACCAATGGTGAAGGTTCCGATATCTCTGAAGAATCTGTGATTGATTTCGCACCTCTCCTGTAGAAAAGATGCTGCGGAGTTCTTGCCTGTAGTATCTTGCTGTTTGATTAGTTGTTAATTCTTCCCGTGAAATTTACTTTTCCGTGTTTGAACAGTTTTGAATCTTCGTTACTGAATTGAAATATATTCAAACTAGTGATGGAATTAATCGTAAGTCATTAAAATTAGTACTCCGTTAGGTACTTTTAGATTTATTCGCCCTTTGCACTGTTATTTCTAAATGTTTTAATATTTTAAACAATTTGGTTCATTTTATGAGTTTTATTGGGATTTTATTCGTATTTGATAAACTATAAATGAATTTCTTTTCGTTTTTGGTTTCCTATCTTTCGTTTATCATTTTTTTCCTCGTATTTTCTTTTTCGTTCTATCAACAAGTATCGAAATTGCGATGGAATTTTGTTGATGCATAACAGACGAAAGTTTAATTATACTGTTGGTAAAAGTTAATGAAATTGAAAAAATAGAGTATTGACGACAGAGAGTTATGATTCGTATAGTTAACTGCCGAATATTGAAATTGTTTTTAATTTCTTAAATTTAATTAATCAAAATACAGGAGATAATTTATTATATTATTTTATGTGTTTGTAATAACACCATTTAATTAAAGAAAGAAATACTAAAACGAGTTTAATGAATACAGCTCATCATTAAATTAATGATAGATATGATCATAAAATCAGAAAAAAATCTGCTTAATCAGCCATTTTTCTTCTCATTTTATGTTAAAATCTGCTTCAAAATAAAAATAATTTTATTCTGACCGCCCAGTCACTAAATTAAAATTGAATTTTAAATATACAACACCACTGAATGCTGAGCCTGTGGCTGTCATTTAATCAATAAATACACAGTTCTTTTCTACTTTTGCTTTGAAATAATGTCGTTTAACTAAGAAGGAAATTACCAAAACGATTCATCAAACTTTTAATATACCTCATTTAATCCCCAAACGAAAACCCCCAGTTCGATTGTTCCAACGTAAGAAGAAATCGGAAATCGTTACATTTAATCATATTATTAGAACTCTTTCCCGATCTACTTCCACAATCACGACAAAACTAATTTAACCAATGGTGAAGGTTCCGATATCTCTGAAGAATCTCTGATTGGATTTCGAAACTCTTCTGTAGAAAAGATGTTGCGGAGTTCTTGTCTGTAGTATCTTGCTGTTTGATTAGTTGTTAATTTTTTCCCGTGAAATTTACATTTACGTGTTTAAGCAGTGTTGAAATCTTCGTGACTGAACTGAATTATATTCAAGTTGGTGTTTAAATAATCGTATGTCATTAAAATTATTGCTCCGTTAAGTACTTTTTAGATTTATACTGTTCTTTAGTATAGTTCTCTCTAAATGTTTTCATATTTTAAAGATTTGAAATTTCTTTTATGAGTTTTATTGGGTTTTATTCATGTTTGATAAACAATAAATCAATGTTTTAGTTTTTGATTTCCTATCATTTCGTTTATCATTTTTTCCTGATATTTTTTTCGTTCAACCAACAACTAACCAAATGGCGATGGCAATTTGTTTATGCATAAAAGGACGAAGGTTTGATTCAATTGGGGTACAAGTTAATGAAATTGATTTCAAAAAAGAAGCATACTTGATGACGTTGGCGACAAAGAGTAACGATTCGAAAGTTAACTGTCATATTGAAATTATTTGAATTTCTTCAATTTGGCTTAAAAATATAGGAGGGTTACACACAACTTTTTTTAGAAGCTATTATTTTATAAGTTTGTAATGATATCATTTAACTAAAAAAGAAATAAATACTAAAACGATTTTAATGAGCCAAAGAATAAAAAATGATAGATATGGTTATAAAATCAGAAAAAACGAAACGGCATCGCAATCAGCCATTTCTTCATATTTTATGTCGTTCAAAAGTATTTATTCTGATTGCCCAGTCACCAAAATATAAATGAAATTCAAATATGCGATACCACAAAGTGCATAATCAATTAATCAATTAATACGCAGTTCACGTTTTTACTTTGTAATAACTTCATTTAACTAAAGAAAGAAATCTCCAAAAATGATTCATCAAACTTTTCATATACGTCATTTAATCCCCCGAACGAGATCCCCGGTTCGATTGTTCCACGTAAGAAGAAATCGGAAATCGTTACACTTAATCATATTATTATAACTCTTTTCCCAATCTACTCCACAATCACGGCCAAAACTAATTTAACCAATGCTAAAGGTTTCACGATACTTTGAAGAATCTGTGATTGGATTTCCAAAACTTCTTCTGTAGAAAGATGTTGCGGAGTTCTTGTCTGTAGCATCTTGCTGTTTGATTAGTTGTTAATTCTTCCCAGGGAAATTTACTTTTCCGTGTTTGAGCAGTGTTGAAATCTTCGTGACTGAAATGAATTGCATTCAGGTTGGTGATGGAATTAATTGTAAGTCACTGCTCTATTGGATACTTTTTTAGATTTATTCTGCTTTTTTCATATGATTCTTTCTAAATGCCTTACTATTTTAAAGATTTGGGATTTCTTTTATGAGTTTTATTGGGTTTTATTGAGGTATTGGATAAACCATAAATGAATGTTTGGTTTTTGAATTTAATATCGTTTCGTTTATCGTTATTTTTTCATCTGATATTTTTTTATTTAGCCAACATATAGCCAAATAATAATTAGAATACTATATGTATAAAAGGATGAAGGCTTGATTCCATTGGTGGTACAAGTGAATGAGATTAATTTAAAAAACTATCATACTTGCTAACTTTGTAGAGAGACAGTTGTGATTTGACAGTTTTTAGAATTTCTTCAATGTGGGTTTCAAATACAGGGGATTACACATGTTTCATTTTGGAATGCATTCCTTTTAAACGACGACGCTGTGTCCTCGGTGATAAACAAATAAGAACGATGCTCCAATGATAAAGTAATGATCATAATTATAAGGATTTCAAAAATTTAACTTTTTTATTGCAGTGAAATAGTTAGTAAAAAGCAACTTTCATTTATGATTTTTAAAAGACTAAATCAAACGTTAAAAAGCTAAAACATTTTTAATCGTAAAAATGCATTTATATACATTTTTCTATTTTCTGCCCTAAAAAAACTTTTTTTTTATCTCTGTGATCCTGCAAAAATATTGCAAAACATACTGATCGAAGAGTAATTTCGTCATTAAAATCTTTTTCTACATCGATTAATCTCATGTTTTTATATGTCATTAATATATAAATCCCTTGATGTGTCTTGTGTTCTGAATTGAGGATTCCGTATGACGTTGTTAAATCTTGAGTTCTTAAATGAGCCTTTTTCTACATACCACCAATGCGTCTGTATTCCTACATAAGCATCCTGTATATCATCGATGGGCCCCTATGGTATGCCACGAACAGCCTACGGATAAACGTGATGAAGTAACGATAATGACAACTTAAAAGGCATGATCACATTTTAAGAGTTGCATTGGAATAAAATAGAAAAGATTTCCAAAAATTCAGCATTATTATAAAAATGATCACCTTCGAGTCCTCTCGTTTCTGAACGAGAGACTGAAATGAGAAAAGCAGAAAGAAAGACTACAATGGAAAGAGCAGTAAGAGAGACTTCAATAGAAAGAAACAGACTGCAGAAAGACAGAGATTGCGATGCAGAGATCATACGGAAAGAAGGCCATGGAAAGAGTAAAAATAAAGACTGCAACGTAAAGAGCAGAAAGAGTGTAATGGAAAGAACAGAAACATATGCTGCTCTAATGCAGCCGGCAATACAGAAACAGTTAACCTTTATGCCATAAGCAAGGGAGGCACTGCTGTTACTCAACTGCTGCTCTACACAGGTATCACGTGTAGCTTGAAAATATTCTATTGACGCGAGTAATACTACTCCCACGACGCTCTGAGATCACATTAGAGCGAACCTACGTTTTAAAGTGGGTTCCGAATCACTGCAAACTTCCATGCCTGGTACCTGGTTTCGACGCCAAAACCTGGTGAGAGCACTGGCCACTCACCCATCAGGTCAAAGCAAAAATAGTGACTGCAATGTCAAGAGGAGAAAGAATAAAATGGAAAGAGAAAAAAGATAGATTTTGAATGGAAATAGCAGACAGGGGAGACTGGAAAATCCGGAAGAGAAACTGTAACTGAAAGAGCAGAAAGCGAAATTGTAATAAGAAGAGTATAAAGAATAGAAAGGGCAAAAAGAATAAAATGGACGTATTAAAAATAGACTGTTATAGAATAGCAGAAGGAGATACTGCAATGGAAAAAGCAGAAAGAGAGACAGCATTATAAAGAGCAGAAAAAGGGACTGAAACGGAAAGAACAAGAAGAGAGACTACAATGGAAAACATAGAAAGAGAGACTGCATTGGAAAGAGACTGAAATGGATAGAACAATAACAGAGATCTCAATGGCTAACCTGAACCTACCTGCATGCTATCCTAATTTATTTTTATTGGTGATAATTTGGGGGGGATTTATCAATATTACCTTGCTTTATCATACCATTTTTTTTTTAACTTTACCATTATTTAATTTGACAAGTATTCTAATAAACTTAATTTAACAGATTTGTCCGATTTTTAACCGTCCCATAATTAGAGCTAAATTGACATCATTAATTAAACACTTAAAAAAAAAAAATATCTTAAAAGCGAAAACTAACGTTCGTTTATTTAAAAGAAATTTAAAAATTTTTTTAAAATTTAACCATGTCTCATTTGTCTAATTACAGGTATACATTTTTTTATTAATTTATTAATTTATATTATCTTCTAATTAATGTTTTAAATAAAATAAATTAAATATTATGATTTTTTTCAATTACCCAAATTTTCGTTTTAATATATTTAAAAGTATTTAATTTATCCGAAATCAATTTATATTTATTTAATCAGTGCCTTATGATCTAGTTTCACGTGGGTTTATGTAGCCTAAGCATTATTTCTAAAAAGAATATATAATTCGCAAGACAGCACTTTATCTAATGAACATTATCAAGAAACCTACCAAGACATAGGAATTTCGATTAAGTATTCATATAGCCATTTTGGTAATTAAATTGCCGATAGCGCTTTGAAAGAGAAGCTTTGGAATAAGTTCTCATTTCTTTCTTTAAAAACCATCCACAGAAATCTACGAAAAGTAGATAAATTATGCTTAACCATCTTAAATAAGAAACTGCATCGTTTTCAATATCTATTTTAGTTTTATAAGGTTAAAAATGAAAAACCAATACTTTTAAATTTTTTTTGTCTAGCTTTTGAAATAGTAATAATAATAGCCAGGAAAGCTTTAAGAATTAATTTTAAAGTAACTGGACTACATGTTAGAAAATGTTGTAATTTATGCAGAAATTTATATAATTAGGTAATGAATAAATAAAATATTTGCATAAAAAACTTTTTCTATGTGTTAAAATATGTATTGCTATTATGTTTTCAGATACCATCTAAAACTTGGTAGGGTATTTAAAATACTGCTTAACTTCTTTTATGAAATTCAACAATAAATCAGAGTAAATTTGTTCAAAAATATGTGTGAAATAAAAATTATTAGAAGATTAATTTACTAGCAGTCAATTTCCTTTCATAAAATATCTGAAATGATATTTTTGGTTTTAAATAATTATAAAATTGATACATTTAACACATTTTTCGGGATTTTCTACGTGTAGTTTGCATTTAGCGTTTAATAATATTCTATACATGAAAACATATGATAATAATTTATATATAATTTTATTCAATTAAGATTAATTATCATTTAAAAAAGCAGGAGAGGTTTTTGAGAATAACAATTTTCACAAATTTTTAGTCTGTAAATTTCTGAACTATTTTTCTGATCTATTGAACATAAATAAAATAAAGTTAATAAATGAGCCGTTTTCTTTGAAAGTGTTTAAAAGTCAAATTTTGACAAAATTTAAAAAATTGACAATTTTATATATAAATTAGCTATTCAACAAAACTTAAACTTCATCTAAAGAAAAGAGTAGAAGTTTGAGTAGACTATTTTACACGAATTTTTAGTCTATTAATATTAGAACTATGTTTCTGATCCAATGCCCTTATGAAAAAATTTGTTTAATTAAAAGATTTTTTTTCATTTTTTTTTTCAATTTAATCTTGTCTCATTTGTCTAATTACAGACCATAACATTTTTCATAAAATTATTAATTCGTATTATCTTTCCATAGATTTTTAAAATAAAATAAATTTATTATTATGATTATTTTTAATTACCTAATTTTCGTTTTATACCTAATTTTCGTAATATATTTAAAAGTATTTAATTTATCCGAAATCAATTTATATTTATTTAATCAGTCCCTTATGATCTAGTTTCACGTGGGTTTATGTAGCCTAAGCATTATTTTCAAAAAGAATATATAATTCAAGACAGCACTTTATCTAATGAACCTTATCAAGAAACCTACCAAGACATAGCAATTTTGATTAAGTATTCGTATAGCCATTTTGGTAATTAAATTGCCGATAGCGCTTTTTGTAAGAGAAGTTTCGAAATAAATCTTAACTTCTTTCTTTAAAAACTTCTATTGGTATCTAGGAAGAGAAGGTAAATTGTACTTCAGCATTTTAAATAAGAAATTGCATGGTTTTTAATATCTATTTTTGTTTTATAAGGTTTAAATTGAAAAATCGATTCTTGAAATTTTTGTCTAGCTTAGAAATAGTAATCGCCAAGCAAACTTTAAAGAGCTAATTTTGTAGTAAATGGATTGCAGGTTAGAAATTTTATAATTTATGCAAAAATTCATATGAGTAGATAATGAAAAAATAAAATCGTCATATAAAAATATTTTTTTCTTATTGTTAAAATATATATATTATGTTTTCATAAAACGTCTAAAAGCTGGCTGGGGTATTTAAAAATATTGTTAAACTTCTATTTATTAAAATCAACCAAAAATAGTGTAAATATGTTTACAAATGTGGAAATTAAAAAATTATTTGAAAGCCAATTTTCTAGCAGTAACTTGCATTTAAAAAATATCTGAAATAATCTTTTTAGATTTAAAAATTTGTAAAATTTAGGTATATTTATTATTAGTATATTTATTTATATAATTATTTAATCTCAATATTAACTAAATATTTATTTAGCTCAAATACATTACAATTAAAAGCAAACTTTACACACAAAAATATTTTGTTAAAAAATTATGACATACTACACTCATGTCCATAAATTAAGGATAATGAAGTTCAGGCAAAGAAAGAAACAGAAGCAAAACAAATTTGACTTATTTGTAAAGTCTATTTATTAAACAAAAGGTAAAGAGCAAAAAAGATGCTATATGTTTGACATAATTAATAAAAATTGCGATTTTTACTCCCCTGGAGCAAATTTCAAAAAAGAACCTATTTACAAAAAACAGTATAACATGGTTAGTATGATGGTTAATATGGAGTATGTCTCCCGGACGATGCAATACAGGCCTTACAACGCCTAGGCATGCTGAGTATCAAATTATCAATCTGATCTTGGGAAATATTACACCACTCACCAAGCAATGCCCTCCGAAGTTCCGCTTGACAGGTGGGAAGGTGGTTGATGGGCTGCAATTCGTCGACCAAGCATGTCCCACACATGCTCTATTGGATTCAAGTCCGGTGAGTATGCTGGCCAATCCATACGGGTGATATCCTCCAATTGAAATCATTCGTCTACAATGTTTGCCCTGTGAGGACGGGAGATGTATCCATAAACAGAAATTCAACACCTATGGCGCCCCGAAACAAACGTACATGTTGTTCCAGAATGACATCCCGATAGATGTGGCCTGTCATCGTTACACTCTGAACATGCAGGTCAGTTCTGGAACCAAGAATAATTCCTCCCCAAACGAGTCATCCTGCATCACCGTAACGATGTCTTTCAATGGTGTTCTCTTGGTTGTAACGGGTACCTGGCACTCTCCATATGAAAGTCCGTCGAGAATCAGACTGAAAACTAAACCTGGACTGGTCGGAAAACCTCACACCAGACCACTGTTGTGATGTCCACAATGCATGCTCTCTACTCCAGGTTAATTGCAGGCGACAGTGAGTTGCGGTAAAGTGGAACACATCTGACAGACCTACGAGCATATAGACCAATGTGCTCTAAGCGTCTGTACACGGTCTGTCTTGAAACTGTCGTACAGGTAGCTGAAGAGTGTTGACGAGACAGGTCTGATGCTGTGCTCCGTCTGTTTCTTTTGGCAGTAACTGCCAAATACCGGTCCTCATTCGGCATTGTAATTCGTTGGCGACCTGTGCTGTAACATCTACTCACATTACCATCATCTTGGAATCGTTGCCAAAGCCTGGAGATGACACTCTGGGCGATTCCAAGTTTCTCGGATACTTCCAGCTGGGTACGTCCACATTCCAGTCGTCGATAATTCTACCACGTAAAAAAGCATCCAAATGCTTCATTTGTGCCATAACTATGCGGTTATTGCACTGAAAGGCTTTAAAGTGCTTGTGAACAATTTTACTTCTTTGCCACCATTCTTATATACCCCTCTTATACACTCGTCATTGTGACGTACTATCCGCGCCATCTGGTGGTTTCCTGTAATTTGCATATTCTTCTTCAAGATGTGTGATAATTCTACAGGTGAAATTTTTATTTTAGAGTTCAATTTCTGTGTGATTCTGAATTGTCTTTAATTTATGGACATGAGTGTACATAACACTATGAAAAAAATATAAATAATTATGCGATTAATTAATAAATACATAATGTGATTACCCTAAAAAATATTTTCATGTTGTATATATCTTAGCACTTGTTTCATAAGAAACAGTTTTTAATTCGTCGTTATATGAAGCTTCAATAAATATTAAGAGCATAAAAATATTCAATTTAATTAATTTTTTTAAAAAGCATAAATAATAATAAAAAATTCGTTTATCCAACAACTATACAGCTAAAAATAAAGCAAAATATTTTAAAAAGTGGGATCTTATTTTTTAAAAAAAAAGTTTACTCTTTCAAACTTACTTTTAAACTTTAAAATTTACTTTTTCATACTGATTACACCAAACAGAATAAGTAAAACTATTTTTTTGAAGAACAAAGTTTATCTTTTTAAAATGGAAAATGAAAAAAAGTTCTTTTTTTTTTGGTAGATGTTACATACATAAAAAAAAAAAAGTTTTATCTATCTAATTCATTAAAGTAACAAGAATCTTTAATTTTCTCGACGTCTTTAATAATATAATCGATTTTTAAGTATAATAACATCTGTCGCATAATCAGAACGCGTTTAAACAACTGGAAAAAGTCAAATTAAATTCGTTTTTCATTAAATTAATTTAATAGAATTTTAAATTTTTTTATGCTTATAAAGTCTGAGATTCTGAATTTCCCAAATAAATATTTTAGAAAAAAAATAAATAAATAAAATTAAAAAAACGTTCATCTTTTTTTCTTTCAAGCATCAAAGCTTTCCGGTCTTTCCTATGTAAATAAATCTTTTAACATAAAAAAAAAAAAAATAACTTTAAAATGTGCATTTCGGATAAAGTTTACTGGATTGCAAAAAAACTAAGGTGAATTGTTAGAATTGCAAAAAAAAAAAAAAAAAAAAAAAAGATTTTTTTTTTTTTACTGAAAAGTGAAGTAATTTAATTTACTTAGTAATTTAATTTTTAATAAATTAAAAGTGAAGACTTTTAATTTATTTTTTAATAAATCATTAAATATATTTTAATTACTACTATAATAAAAGCAATTAAATATATTTTAATTGTTTTGATAAAATCAAAAATACCTTATCACATGCCCATTTCTACAATAATGAAATATTGGTATTTTATTATTATTATTTTTTTTTTTTGTTGAACAAAAATGTTTAATAAGCATCCTTCATCGGACACATTATCAAAAGGGTACCATGTGGCGTTCAGGAGAAATATTATCTTTTTTTAAAATAAAATAATATTATTATTATGATTGATTTTAATTATCCAATTTTTTGTTTTAATATATTTAAAAGTTTGTAATTTAACAGAAATCAGGTTATATTTATTTAATCAATGCCTTATGATCTAGTTTCACGTGGGTTTATGCAGCCTAAACATTATTTCTAAAAAGAATATATAATTTGCAAGACAGCACTTTATCTAATGAACATTATCAAGAAACCTACCAAGACATTGCAATTTCGATTAAGTATTTGTATAGCCATTTTGGTAATTAAATTGCCGATAGCGCTTTGTAAGAGAAGTTTTGGAATAAGTTCTCATTTCTTTCTTTAAAACCATCCACTGAAATCTAAGAAGAACAGGTAAATTATGATTAACCATCTTAAATAAGAAACTGCATTGTTTTCAATATCTATTTTAATTTTATAAGGTTTAAATTGAAAAATCAATTCTTAAAAATATTTTTGTCTAGCTTTGCAATAGTAATCGCTAAGAAAACTTTAAGTATTAATTTTGCAGTAACTGCATTGCAGGTTAGAATTTTTCTGATTTATGCAACAATTCATATGATTAGGTAATGAATATAATTTTTGATTATTCAATAATAACTTTGAATATAAGTACCCTTAATAAAAATACCTTTTTTTTTTTCTATTTGTTAAAATATATAGTGTTGTTAGGTTTTCATAGAACATCTAAAAGTTGGCTGGGAAATTGAAAAAAAAAGTTCCAAATTAACGTCGTTAAATAATGTTTAAATATTATTAAAACCAATTCCCTAGCAGTCAAGTTCATTTTAAAAATATCTGAAATGATTTTTATTTAGATTTAAAAATTTATAAAATTGAGGTGTATTTAAGATATTTTTAGGATTTTGTAAGTATAATTTATATTGTGAGTTTAATAATTTTCTGTACATAAAAAAAATAATAAAATAATAAAAATAATAAATTTATACATATACAATAAATATTAAACTTCATTTAAAAACAGCAGCGGAATTTTGAGGAAAAAAAAATCACACAAATGCTTAATCAATTAATTTCTGAACTATCTTTCTGAATTTAAATGAATTTAATGAAAAATAAAAATAAAATTAATAAATGAGCCGTTTTTATGAAAATACAATAATTTAGGTTATAAAATAAATTAATTATTTTAATTATTTTAATATACATATTTTAATAATAATTATGATTAATAAATATATTTATTTAGTTTCTTATCCACTAAAGTTAAAAGTATATTTTACGCACGAAAAAAATTTCTTGTTAAAAAAACAACATTAAGAAACACTGCATAATATTTTGAAAAAAAATATTAATAATTATGTGTTTAATTAAAATTACATAATTTGATTACCTCTTTAAAATGATATTTTCATTTTGAATATATCTTAGCACTTTTTCTTAAGAAAATGCTATTATTAATTTAACATCATACAAAATTTTTAATAAATATTTAGAGCGTAAAATTATTCAATTTAATAAAATTTAATTTATAAAAACATAAATAATAAAAAAATCGTTTACCCGACAACTATACAGTTAAAAATAAAGCAAAATTTTTAAAAGTGGGATCCTATTTTTTTTTTTTTTAAAAAGCTTACCTTTTAAAACTTACTTTTAAACTTTAAAATTTATTTTTTCATTGCACCAAACAGAATAGGTAAAACTATTTTTAAGAACAATGTTTATCTTTACCAAATGGAAAATGAAAAAAAAAAAAATGTTCGTTTTTTGTACATGTTGCATACATAAAAGAGTTTTATCTATCTAATTCATTAAAGTAACAAGAATCTTTAATTTCCTAGACGTCTTTAATAATATAATCGATTTTAAGCATAGTAGCATATGTCACAATCAGAAGTTTAAAAGCTGGAAAAAGTCATATTAAATTCGTTTTCATTGATTTAATTTAATATATTTTTAATTTGCTATCTTTATATAGTCTGAGATTTTGACTCAGTGAGCATTTTTCAAATAAATATTTTACTTTCTTCATAAAAATAAATAAATGAATGAATAAAAAGAAAAAGTAATATAATAAAAAAAAAAAGGTTCGTTTTTTTTTCTTACAATCATGAAAAACTTCCAGTTTCTCATACGTAAATAAAACTTTTAACATAAGAAAAATTAGCTTTAAAATGTACATTTTGGATAAGATTTACTGAATTTCGAAAGTTTGGAATTACTAGGATTACAAAAAAAATAATTTTTTTTCAAAGTTTAGACAGGTGAACTAATCATTAATAAACTATTTTAATTTCATTGATGTACTTTATACTCTTAAATACTTTACTCATACTCTTAAAGACTTTTTTACTCATAAATACTTTATCAAATGCCATTCCTACATTAATGAAATATTGGTATTTAGTAATAGGTATTTTTTCTTTAGAAAAAGTCGTTTTTAAAAACCATCCTTACTATGACACGCTTTCAAGAGTGCAAGGTGTACAAAAGAAATGGTTAGTTGGCTTACAGACACTCACCTGGAGAATAAGCATATTTTGCGCAACACTGCGCTTAGCCGAGTTTCGGCATTTCAGCTCAGAATTGGAGCCATTCCATAAAGATATAAATATCTGTCATTTACAATAATATTTTATTTTCTGTGCTTCACTATGCTCAACTATGCTTCAAGTTTTCCACTTTAACCACACCTATTTACCATTTGGTTGCCAAACATGGGCCCTTCCGTAATTGCAAACTATAGGTATACTTATAGAAAATATAAAAATGTTGAACTGCTATATGGATATATCACTTTAACATACAGCAATTTAAGAAATATAACATTTATAAAAAAAAATTACATTAATAAAAATAATTGTGAATTATTAAGATCAAATACTGGTCTTATTTAAGTCCCAATAAGTTCTGAGCAATTTTTTGGTGAAAGACGAGAAAAATAATTGTTTTTTTAATCCACGAAAAAGTAAGGATTAAAAGAATCCTATTTTCAGGGCTTTAGCATGAGAAAAAAAAAAAAAGATTTTTTTTTCAATGATATCTTTGACGTGAAAGAATTTCCAGCTAAACTCTGGATATTTATCACCTGCAAAAGAATCTTCAATTTCGCCCCTGGAAATTCTTTTAAGCATAATAGGGCGTGAGCATCATAAAATCACGCAAAATCAAAATGTTCGGGAAAATTCGGAAGATATTATTAAACGCTTTCGTCGCTTCTGCTTAATGGCATATTATGTGCCATCAGGAAATTTTGTGCGCTTATCTCGAAAAACTTTTATGAAATGAATATAATACTTTTTAAATAATAGATGTTCCTTTTATTTTTCATTTCTGCAAGCTCAATTAAATCAGAAGTATATCCTTTTAACAGCAAAAAGGAAGAAGTAAATTGAATATGAAAAAATTTTTAATATAATCATTAAAACTTATTACAATATTTTATTTTATTAAATCTCATTTTTGAGCAGAATGCAGAAAAAATTATTTATTATTATTTTATTCCTGATATTTTAGCTTAATGGTAATATTCATATTAAAAAATTATGCATTATATGTATATATATATATATATATTAATTTTAAAAGTACTTTTAAGAATAAATAAGAGAATTATTATTAGAGAAATGAAATTGAGAAAAAAAGTATAAGCTGATATACTAAAAATACCTTACCAAAATACTGCTTTTATGTACTCAAAATTACCTTAACAATATGCATATTTCAATAACTATAAAATATTAGAATTTGATTTTATTTCGTTTAAAATGTCGTTTTGTAACCATCATTCCTCTATAGCATTCACTAGAAAGGGTAAGGTGTTCTACAGACACTCATTCATAGAAGAATTATATTTCGTGCAACCCTGCGCTTTGCCGAAGTTTCGGTTTTCGGTTCAGAAGTGTATTTCTTTCACGAAGCTATATTTATACGTTTATTATTTTAAATGCATTACGGTTAATATCTAACTCTATAAGTGTGGTGTGTGTGCGTGTGTAAATAAAATTGTGAGTTCATCATCCTGTGCCTAAAGTATTTCAACCCAACCCCATCCATTTTCAATCTTTCTATCCAACATGACGTCCGACTTTACCTACAAATTGTAGTTTTACTTATGAATAAAAGGCAAATTTTTTTTAACTAAAATAGGGATATATATCTTTAACATACATTAATTTAATATAAGAAATACCACTTGTATAAAAAATTAAACATTATTTAACCATATATAACCCATATCCTTCAATTAGAGTTTAATAATATCATAGATTTTAATCCCTGCTTTTAACATATATAAACTAATATTTATTATTACATAAAAATAAATGAATTTTACTAATTATTAAGTATAAAGCACTCATTTTTACAAAACATTAAAAAAAATATTTGAAATATTAAGATCAAATACTAATCTTATTTTAAGTTAAAACAAGTCCTGACCATTTTTAGAATTAATTTATTTTAGGAGAAAGACGAGGAAAAATATTGTTTTTATTCCAGAATAAAAGCAAGGATTAAGTAGAAATTTTTAACAGGGCTTTAGAAGAAAAAAAAACAGAATTTTTTTTTTTTTTATATATATGGCATGAAAGAATTTCCAGCTAAACCCTAGATGTTTAGCACCTGCAAAAGAATCTTTAATTTCGCCCCTGAAATTCTTTGAAGCATCATTTTCTTTCTAATGCAGCTGGAAAACACTTAGACAGCTTGGTCTTGATGCCTTAAGGCAAGCGCTGCACAGACGCACTCGCTTTGCATTACCCAGGGGCGCGTGTAACTTGAAGATAAGCTAAGTGACGCGGAGTCACAATGCCCCCCGCAACGCTCTACGATCCTATTAGGACTGGGACCTACAATTTAAAGTGGATTCCGAACCACTACAAACATCAATGGCACCGCCGGGACTCGAACCCGAAACCCGTCGGCCATTCAGACCCTCTTTTAAGCATCATAAAATCTCGTAGAATCAAAATGTTCCGGGAAAACTTCCGAGAGATATTATTAAACGCTTTCGTCGCTTCTGCTTAATGGCTATTATATGCCATCAGACATTTCTGGGCCTTTATCTCACAAAGCCTTCTTATGAAATGAATATAATATTTTTTAAGTAATAGATGCTCCTTTCTTTTTCATTCCTGCATGCTCCATATAATGAAAAATATTTCCAATTTAACAGCGAAAAGGAAGTACTAAATTTTAAAAATAATTATTAAATCTTGTAATAATATCTTTATTTTATTATATTTCATTTTTTGCATAATTCAGAAAAAAATTATTTATTTTTTTTATTCCTGACATTTTAGCTTAATGGTAGTAATTATATTAAAAAAGTAAACTATTATTATTATATATATTTTTTTTAAATTTTAAAAGTACCTTTTAAAAAAATATGGAATTAGCATTATTAAAGAAATAAAATTCAGAAGAAAAGTATAAGCTGATATACTCAAAAATACCTTAACAAAATACTGCTTTTATGTACTCAAAATTACCTTACCATATGCATATTTCAATAACTATAAAATATTGAATTTGATTTTATTTCGTTGAAAATGTAATTTTTGTAACCATCCTTCCTCTGTGGCATTCACTAGAAATGGTAAGATCTACAGACCCTCATTCATAGAGGAATTATATTTGTGCAACCCTGCGCTTTGCCGAGTTTCGACTTTTCGGCTCAGAAGTGGATTTCTTTCACGAAGCTATATTTATACGTTTATTATTTTAAATGCATTATGGTTAGTATCTAACTCTATGAGTGTGGTGTGTGGGCATGTGTAAAATAAAATTGAGAGTTCATCAAACTGTGCCTGAATTATTTCAACCCAACCCCAACCATTTACAATCTTTCTAGCCAACATGACGTCCGGACTGTACCTACAAATTGTAGTTTTTACTTATGAATAAAGGACAAACTTTTTTTTAAATGCAATAGGGATTATCTTTAACATACATTAAGAAATACCACTTGTATGAAAAATTAAACATTATTTAATCATATATAACCCATATCCTTCAATTAGAGTTTAATAATATAAGAAAATTTAATCTCTGCTTTTAACATATATAAACTAATATTTATTATTACATAAAAATAAATGAATTTTACTAATTAGTAGAGTATAAAACACTCATTTTTACAAAACATTAAAAAAAAAATATTTTAAATATAAGATAAAATACTAAACCTATTTAAGTTAAACAAGTCCTGACCATTTTTAGAATTAATTTATTTTAGGAGAAAGACGAGGAAAATTGTTTTTTATTCCGAAAACAGCAAGGATTAAGTAGAAATTTTTTACACGGCTTTAGAAGAAAGAGAAAAAAAACAGATCTTTTTTTTTTATATCTATGGCATGAAAGAATTTCCAGCTAAACCCTAGATGTTTATCACCTGCAAAAAAGAATCTTTAATTTCGCCCGTGGAAATTCTTTTTAAGCGTAAGCATAAGAAAATCTCAAAATCAAAATGTTGGAAAACTTCGGAAGATATTTGCGAACGTTTTCGTCGCTTCTGCTTAATGGCATATTATATGCCAGAATTATTTTTTCTGGGCCTTTATCTCGAAAACCTTTTTCTGAAATGAATATAATACTTCTTTGTAATAGATGTGCCTTTTCTTTTTCAGTTCTGCACGTTCCGTAAATGAAAAGTATATCCTTTTCTATAGCTGAAAGGAAGTAGTAAATTGAAATATGGAGAATCTTAAATAATTATTAAATCTAATAAAAATATTTTTTATTTCATTAGATCTCATTTTTGTGTATAATGCAGAAAACCTATTCCTTTTTGTTTTTTTATTTCTGGCATTTTAACGTAATGGTAGTAAGCACATTAAAAAAGTAATGCATTATTATTATATTTTTTTTTTTTTTTTTTTAAATTTTAAAAATGATATTATTTTAAGATTATTAAATTAACATTAGAAAATAAATTAAATTCTGCGCATTGGATTTTTAAATGGTAGTTGTTGTTCTAATGAAGCTGGCAATACATATACAGTTAATCTTTATGCCCTAAAAGGGCTGCACCGGTGTTACTCATTTAGCACTACCCAAGGGGCACTGAGTAGCTTTGAAGATATGCTAAAAGCATGAGTAACACTACCCCCGCTCTAAAATCCTATTAGAGCGGGACCTACGGTTAAAAAGTTGATTTTAAACCATTACAAACCTCCATGGCACCGCAGGAACTCGAATTCAAAACCTGTGGCACCTGACTACTACAGCGTTTGTTTTTAGACAATCAGGTCCCAATTTTTTTATAAATAATTCATGTAAGTAATAATTAATAAGTAATGAAATAGCAAGTAATAAATAATATGTAACAATATAAATAAATAATTTGTAAGTATATAGAACTCTTGTTACCAAAAAAATATTTAATTATTAGATTAAATACTAATCTTATTTAAGTCTAAACAACTTCTGACCATTTTATTTTATAAAACAAAAGACGAGAAAAAAAAAGTTGCTTTTTTACTGTAGAAAAAAAGAAGCATTAAAAGAAATTTTTCACAACTTTAGATGGAGATAATTTTTTTATTAGATATCTTAGGCGTAAAAAGAATTTCCGGCTAAACCCTGGTTGTTTATCACCTGCAAAATAATCTTTAATTTCGCCCTTCGAAATTCTTTTTTAAAGCATCATCTTCTTTCTAATGCAGCTGGCAAACACTTAGATAGCTTGGTCTTGGATGCCTTAAGTCAAGCGCTGCACAGACGTTACTCGCTTTGCATGACCCAGGGGGCGCGTGTAACTTGAAGATAAGCCACGGACGCGGAGTCACAATGCCCCGCGAACGCTCGCTACGATCCTATTAGGACCAGGACTGAATTTAAAGTGGATTCTGAAACACTACAGACATCCATGGCACCGCCGGGACTTGAACCGAAACCTGTCGGCCATTCAGGCCCTCTTTAAGCATAAGAAAATCTCCAGAATCAAATTTCCCCGAAAACTTCCGAGATATTATTAAACGCTTTCGTCGCTTCTGCTTAATGGCTTATTATATGCCCTCAGACATTTATGGGCCTTTATCTCACAAAGCCTTTTATGAAATGAATATAATACTTTTTAAGTAATAGATGCTCCTTTTTATTTTTTCATTTCTGCAAGCTCCATATAATGAAAAATATTTCCAATTTAACAGCGAAAAAAAGAAGGAATACTAAATTTTTAAAATAATTATTAAATCTTGTAATAATATCTTTATTTTATTATATTTCATTTTTGTGCATAATTCAGAAAAAAAAATTATTTATTTTTCTTTTATTCCTGACATTTTAGCTTAATGGTAGTAATGGTATATTAAAATGCTTAATGGTATATTAAAAAAGTAAACTATTATTATTATATATATATATTTTTAAATTTTAAAGTACTATTTAAAAATATGGAATTAGCATTATTAAAGAAATAAAATTCAGAAGAAAAGTATAAGCTGATATACTAAAAAAATACCTTAACAAAATACTGCTTTTATGTACGCAAAATTACTTTACCATATGCATATTTCAACAACTATAAAATATTGGAATTTGATTTTATTTCGTTTCAAATGTCGTTTTGTAACCATCCTTCCTTTATCGCATTCACTAGAATGGGTAAGGTGTTATACAAACACTCATTCATAGAAGAATCATATTTCGTGCAACCCTGCGCTTTGCCGAGTTTCGGCTTTTCGGCCCAGAAGTGGATTTCTTTCACGAAGCTATATTTATACGTTTATAATTTTAAATGCATTATGGTTAGTATTTAACTCTATGAGTGTAGTGTGTGTGCATGTGTAAATAAAATTGTGAGTTCATCAACCTCTGCCTGAATTATTTCAACCCAACCCCATCCATTTACAATCTTTATAGCCAACGTGACGTCCGACTGTACTACAAATTGTAGTTTTACTTATTAATAAAGGACAAATTTTTTAAACTGCAATAGGGATATATATCTTTAACATACATTAATTTAAAATAAAAATACCACTTGTACAAAAAAATTAAACATTATTTAACCATATATAACCCATATCCTTCAATTAGAGTTTAATAATATAAGAAAATTTAATCTCTGCTTTTAACATATATAAACTAATATTTATTATTAGTACATAAAAATAAATGAATTTTACTAATTACTAAGTATAAAGCACCCATTTTTACAAAACATTAAAAAAAATATTTTAAATATTAAGATCCAATACTAATCTTATTTAAGCTAAAACAAGTCCTGACCATTTTTAGAATTAATTTATTTTAGGAGAAAGACGAGGAAAAAAATTGTTTTTATTCCAGAAAAAAGCAAGGATTAAGTAGAGATTTTTTACAGGCTCGTTAGAAGAAAGAAAAAAAATTTTTTTTTTTTTTTTATATCTATGGCATGAAAGAATTCCCAGCTAAACCCTAGATGTTTATCACCTGCAAAAGAATCTTTAATTTCGCCCCTGGAAATTCTTTTAAGCGTAAGCATAAGAAAATCTCGCAAAATCAAAATGTTCCGGGAAAACTTCGGAAGATATTATTAAACGCTTTCGTCGCTTCTGCTTAATGGCATATTATATGCCAGAATTATTTTTCTGGGCCTTTATCTCGAAAACCTTTTTCTGAAATGAATATAATACTTCCTTAAGTAATAGATGTGCCTTTTCTTTTCAGTTCTGCACGTTCCGTAAAATGAAAAGTATATCCTTTTCTACAGCTGAAAGGAAGTAGTAAATTGAACATGAAGATTTTTAAAATAGTTATGAAATCTTATAATAATATTTTTAGTTTATTAAATCTCCTTTTGTGTATAATGCAGAAAAACCTATTTATTTTTTGTTTTATTTCTGGCATTTTAACGTAATGGTAGTAAACACATTAAAAAAAGTAATGCATTATTATTATATTTTTTTTAATTTTAAAAGTATTTTTAAGGATATTTTTTTTTTTTTTTCTTTCTAATGCAGCTGGCAAACACAGACACCTTGGTGTTGGATGCCTTAAGGCAAGTGCTACACAGACGTACTCACTTTGCCTTACCCAGGGGGCGCGTGTCACTTGAAGATAAGCCACGGACGCGGAGTAACAATGCCCCCGCAACGCTCTACGATCCTATTAGACCGGTACCCACTTTTAAAGTGGATTCCGAACCACTACAAACAACCATGGCACAGCCGGGACTCGAACCCGAAACCTGTGGTACCGAGCGCCAGAGCGCTAGCCACTCGGCGCCATTCAGTCCCTTTTTAAGAATATTAAATTAGCATTAACAAAGAAATAAAATGCTGCATTTTTTATTTTAAATGGTATTATAAGCTGATATTCTGGTCCCTATGCCATATGTTTCGGACTCGAGACCGGCAGTGCCATGAATGTTTGCAATGGTTCGGAATCCGCTTTAAATCGTAGATCCCAGTTTAATATGACTGTCGAGCATTGCGTATAGGGCTAACAACCTGTGAAAAGAAAAACATCTCCCAGTCATTTTGCAGACCTCCTTGGTTCGCAATGGAGCTGTTGTACCAATGAAGAATAATTACATTACCGGTTAGTTGGTGTCGAATCCCTCTTGGAAGGAGGAAGAGGGGTGCAGCTTCTGTTCTGATGGAGCAAACGTAGGTAGAAGTCTGAATTCTGCTCCGTGACGCTCTTACAGTCATAGGAGACCTGGACCTACGACTTAAAGTGGATTCTGAACCACTACAAACATCTATGGCACCTCCGGGTCTCGAACCCGAAACCTGTGGCACCGAGCGTCAGTGTGCCATTCAGGTTCAATTACATTACTAATTGAGATGACTAGTGTAGAATTAAAGAGATATGTATACTTATGGCTGAGAGAAAGCCTCATGTTAGTTAGAGTATGAAAGGGAAATATTTCAATTTTCACTGTTGGCATTCATTACATTATTAGCACATGATTTGAAATCGAGTAGAATTTGATGGAGATTGTGACAGTTTGGTTAACACATATTTTTAACTTAGCAGCATGGATAGAATTTTTACCGATATAAAAAATTATGATTTCCTCCTTTATTCAGAAACAAGCTGAAAACGTCTGTTAAAGTGTACATCACATACCACACTCGAATCTAGGAACGCCCTAGAATCTATACATATTTTAAATTTACCTGATCCGAAGTGATTGAAAGTCTGAATCTGAAGTCATTTGAATCCGAAGAATGTGGCATAGAGGACCATATATCAACTTATAATATCACTTAATCAACTTATAATATCACTAGATATCAAGTTATAATATCACCAGATATCAATTTATAATATCACAGAATCAACTTATAATATCACCAGATATCAACTTATAATGCCACTTAAACAGCATATAATATCACCAGATATCAACTTATAATACCACTTAATCAGCATATAATATCACCATATCAACTTATAATATCACCAATCATCAACTTATAATATCACTAGATATCAACTTATATAATCACCAGATATCCACTTATAATACAACTTAATCAGCATATAATATCACCAGATATCAACATATAATACCACTTAATCAACATATAATATCACGAGATATCAACTTATAGTATCACCAGATATCAACTTATAATATCACTTAATCAGCATATAATATCACGAGATATCAACTATAGTATCAACAGATATCAACTTATAATATCACCAGATATCAACTTATAATATCACTAATATAAACTTAGATTATCACCAGATATCAACTTATAATATCACTAGATATCAACTTATAATATCACCAGATATCAACTTATAATACCACTTAATCAGCATATAATATCACTAGATATCAACTTATAATACCACCGATATCAGCATATAATATCACTAGATATCAATTTATAATATCACTAGATATCAAATTATATTATCACCAGATATCAACTTATACTCACCAGATAATCAACATATAATACCACTTAATCAACATATAATATCACGAGATATCAACTTATAATATCACCAGATATCAACTTATAATATCACCAGATATCAACTTATAATATCACCAATATCAACATAATATCACAGATATCAACTTATAATATCACAGATATCAACTTATAATATCACTAGATATCAACTTATATTATCACCAGATATCAACTTATAATACCACTTAATCGCACATAATATCACCAGATATCAGTTTATAATACCACTTAAAATCAAAGACTAGATATCAATTTAATTTATTTGTCAATGATATCACTAGATATCAACTTAAAAATATTTTTAAAGATATCAAAAAATAATTAACCAGATTTCTTAATATGATTACTACCATTAAGTTAAAATATCTAGATGTCAAATAAAAGATATCCGGAAATATCACTAGATATCAACTTAAATGAATCAGTTTTTCTGCTAATAATACCACTTAATCAAAAAAGGGATTTTAATCAAAATAAAATTTAATTTCAAAGATCTAATGACTATTCACCAGATATCATCTTTAATATTAAATCTACTACAAGGCATAGAATTATCAGATATCAACTAATAATACCATTCAATATTCCTAAAATATACAGATATGAAATTAAATATATAATCAACATATATATATATATATCAACTTAATAATAATAATATCAACTTTTAATATAAAAATAATAATGCATTACCTTTTAAATATAAAAAATAATAATGCATTACTTTTTAAATATATAAAAAGAATATACTTTTTAAATATAATACTACCTTAAAATTAAAGTACCAGGAATACAAAAATTTGGAATCGGTTTTTAAAATATTAAAAAAAAAAAAGATTTGATAAAATAAAAATATTATTATAAGATTTTAATCATTATTTTAAGAATCTTCATATTCAATTTACTGCTTCCTTTTAGCAATTGAAAAGGATATGTTTCATTTTTATGGAACGTGCAAAAATGAAAAGGCACATCTATTACTTAAGTATTATATTCATTTCGAAAAAGGTTTTCGAGATAAATACCCAAAAATTTCTGATGGCATATAATATGCCATTAAGCAGAAGTGAAGAAAGCGTTTAATAATATCTCTCGGAAGTTTTCCCGGAACATTTAGATTTTGCGAGATTTTATTATGCTTGCGTTCTATTATGCTTAGAAGAATTTCCAGGGGGGGAAATTGAAAGATTCTTTTGCAGGTGATAAACATCTAGGGTTTAGCTGGAAATTCTTCCACGCCAAAAGATTTCAATAAAAAAATCCTTTCTTTTCCTTCCCTATCAAGCCATGAAAAAATTTATTTTTAATCCTTCCTTTTTAATTGGAATAATAAGATTTTTTTTTTCTAGCTTTTCTTCTAAAAATAAAATTGTTCGAAAATAATCAGGAAAATTTTAATAATTCAAATGTTATTATTTTTTTTGTAAGAATAGTACTATATACTAACTAATTTTTTAAAATTCATTTATTTTTCTGTAATGATAAAAATTTGGGACGTGATTAGCGCGTGATTAGCGTTGTAGTTGCCGCCATAGGTTTTGGGTCCCGCCAGTGCCATGGATGTCTGTAGTGGTTCGGAATTCGCTTTAAATCGTAGGTCCCGATCTAATATGACTGTAGAGCGTTGGGCGTAGACAGAAAACCATACCCTGCAAAAAAGACAACACATTCTGTCTCGAAATCTGCCAGTAGGTAGGCAACCTTGGCCTCCGTGATATGATGATATTGAAAGAATGATATTGATATGATATGATATTGGCCTCCCATGAATATGATATTTGAAAGAATTAAGAAGAATTAATTGAAAGTAATAGAACCAATTTTTGCTTCATCTAAAAATGTGAATGAGACTAAAAAGTGATAGAAGAACAAACGATGGCATGAACAAGTATTGTTCTTAATGTTGCCGATAAAGGAAAGTTAGCTCCGTGCAAAGTGAGAACAACATAAGAACATTCAAATGCAATATAAAGACGAAATTACAGATGGAATGACTTTATACGGCTTACTGTTTACAGCGATATTATTAAATCACTGTATCTTCTTTTTCAATGGCCTTATTAGTTAAATGTTCTGTTTGCTCACTATATACAATGCTGTAAAAAACATTCAATGAAAACATAGAATTTAAAACACTAGATTTTCTCCTAAACGAGGAAGACAACAAAAAATTTTAAGATATAACAAATCTTCTTTTCTTCTTTCCTGGTGCAACAGCCCAATGGTGAACCATCACCATGGACCATTGCGCCAATTGCATTCTAGACAGGGAGATGCTTTAATTTTACAGGGTAGGGTTTTCAGCTTTAATACTCTACACTCTTGATAGACCGGGACCATCTGTTTAATGTGGATTTATAAACATGACCACCGGGAATCCAACCCCAGACCTGTGCCAACAAGCAACAGATATCAACTTATACAATCACTTAAAAACTCAAGACGCAGAATAAAAAAATTCATATATATATATATATAATTATAATTATAATGCATTTCTTTTTTAAATATGATTACTATCATTACGTTAAAATACAAAATTACGTTAAAATGTCAGGAATACAAAAAATGACAAGGTTTTTATATACTATGCTCAAAAATGAGATTTAATCAAATAAAAATATTTTTTTAAGATTTAATAATTATTTTAATAATTTCCATATTCAATTTACTTCTTCCTTTTAGCTGTTAAAAGGATATACCTTCCATTATATGGAATGTGCAAAAATGAAAAAGAAAAGGAACATCTATTACATAAGGAATTATTATATTCATTTCAAAAGGTTTTCGAGATAAGGCGCAGTAATTTCTGATGGCACATAATATGCCGTTAAGTAGAAGCGAGAGAAAGCGTTTAATAATATCTTCCGAAGTTTTCCCGGAACATTTTGATTTTGCGAGATTTTCTTATGCTTACGCTTAAAAAAGAATTTCCAGGGGCGAAATTCAAGTTTCAGGTGCCATTGCAGGTGATAAACATCTAGAGTTTAGCGGGAAATTCTTTCACTCAAAGATATCAAAAAAAAATCTCTCTTTTTTTTCCTTCTAAAGTCTGAAAAATTTCTTTTTATTATTTCCTTTTTTTCCTGGAATAGAAAACAATTTTTTTCTCTTCTTATTTTTATAAATTAAAATTACTCCAAAAATGGTCAGGACTTTTTATGCCTTAAATAAGATTAGTATTTGATCTTAATAATTCAAATTTTTAATTTTTTTTTTTTTTGTAAAAACCTGCTATATACTTAACTAATCATATAAAATCATTTATTTTTCTGTAATGATAAATATTACTTTAAATATTTTAAAATCAAATGTAATATAATATTATTGATTAGAAATTGTTAAATAATGTTTAGTTTTTATACATTCGATATTTTATTAAATGACTGTACGTTAAAGAGATATATAGTGAAGTCTAAAATTTTATATTTTATTTATAATTAAAACTAGAATTTGTAGCCACTCTCTGGTCCCACGCTGGGCAGTCAGAATGTATGGATGGAACAAAACGCCCAGCTTCTGTCGTGTTCGAGCTCCCGAAGTTAGGAATCTGACTTCTCGTGTCACTGAAGTGGGAAGTGCCTTTCTGGAGGAATTTTTAGAGGGAGCTAAACCCCATTTGCGTATTGTATGAGGCAAAGCCAAAAGTCCCATCTCCTATTCCCTACCGACTCCACTCCATCTCCAAAACTACATGTAGTCCGACTAACGAGGCATGATGCTGAATGTTCCAAACGCTATCAAGTCTCCTCGTTTTATGAAAAAGTGGTTATATCAAGTCCCCAACGGATTGTACCTCAGCCCCAATGCTCATCAGCGACGCACATTACTGCTGAGCCACCAATCAGGCATATTATATATATATATATATATACAGAGAGAAGTTTTATATATATATATATATTACATATATTTTTATTTATCGTTATCCAGTCTCTCTTCTCATGATCCATCTACTTTTTATATTTTTGTTTTTCGTCATTTCTCCAAAATAAATAGAATATTTCGTACAATTGAATGTCTAAACCTTAATACAGTTGTATATTTTCGTAACTTACTTTTTTTTTCTGTAAATATAACTACACCATCGAATTGGCAATTAAAAGTTTTTACTGCTTACCGTTTCAAAACGGGTGTATTTTTACATTACAATACTAATGGAAAATATCAATAGATGCATTTAGACTTGGATAATCTAGAAAGCAGAAGTAAGGCATTTTAAAATATCTCTAGAGTATACATCTCGCTATAAAATTCTTTTTACATCAAAGTAATATTACCTTAAGGCAATTTCCCAATTAAAGCACTGATGTAGCATAGAAATTAATCGAAAGTGGTTTAAAAGGATTCATGGTTTAAAAACCACTAATGGACGGACATTCGAAAAGTAGAATATCCGTCTGTAGCATGAGACAATTGACAGATTTATCATGCTTCATCAAAGATCAAATCTAGGTGACTCAACAACTTAGAATATTGATGTCGTAAATATGGCCTCCATCAAAGACAGGCTTTATTCCTATCATTCTTTTGAAAGCATATCAAAAGGATGGATCATTATATAGATCAGAGGAGGTCTCATTACAAATTACGGTCTATTACGCATCTCCCGAACTATTTGCTCTAATGACATAAATTATCCTTAGCTGAATTAGTTGTCTCCCACACAATGTGTCCTAAACAATTGAAGAATAGCCTTTTGAACAATGACCAGTCTAGCTACCACTGTAAAGAAATCCATTGCAAGTCATCAACAACGTTGCTAGCAATGGAAAGAACAGCAATTGAACCTTAGATGACTGTAAGGACGTTTATTGATCTGATGAGTCATAGTTCTTATGGGACGGTGCTTAAGGTGGTACAATGGTATGGAGGAATTACTTGGTACACATTAGAAATCATCTTTCGCTTGGAACAATATATTATGAGTATCATTGTATGTTAGAATCATCCTTAACATCAATGTTCCGGAGGATTAAAGCATTATGTCACAATGCTAGACTCATCATTGAGGGGTTCAAAAAACACTCGAATGAATTTTAGTTTATGTTTTGATCTCCCGAATTCACATTATATCAATCCAATCGCAGTTTTCTGGTACAGTCTATAAAAACTGGTGAACGTCTAATACTACATGCATAATTTGATGTATAAAGCAGAGTTAGTGTCCGCATTATGCCATTGCCACATATCTGATGTTTCGTCTGTAAATAGTGAAAATGACAATTTTTAATCAAAATTTCTAAAATAAAAAAATGTGATTTCAAGTTAACACTTAAAATTATTGCTTGCATACATATGACAATAAATGACAAAAATATCATTAAATTTCATTCTCTTAATTTTTACTGTGTAAAAAACCTGTTGCAGCTATTGATAGCTTAAGTCTTTTGCTCAAGAAACTGAATAATGTTCAATGGTAGCATAAAAAGCTGAATAATGTTCAATGGTAGTGGCATAAAAACTGAATGATGTTCAATGGTAGCATAAAAACTGAATAATGTTCAATGGTAGCATAAAAACTGAATGATGTTCAATGGTAGCATAAAAACTGAAGAAAAACTGAAAGAACAAGTAGCATAATAATATAGAATAATATTTGAAAACTTTTAACTTTATTAAAAAAATTACTTATCAATTCGTACTTTTTAATTTTCGTATAACAATATAAGACTTCTTCAAATCAATATCTGCATTATCACAAATTAATTTCGTTTTCTTGAAAATAGCAGACCTAGAAAAATTTAGTATATCCTCTCACTTAAAATAAAGCTTCAAAAATAAAGTTTCTGAAACTGTAGTGTATGCTTTCTCTTGTTGATACGTGACATTAGGGGGCTTATGAATTAATAAGAAACTGTCATCGCCACATCTAAATATAACTCTGTCCACTTATTGTAACCATTATATATGTAATGCCAGTTTGTGTAATAATGCAACCATTTATCAGATTTGTTATGTTGTCATAAGAATACCAGATTATGCAATATTAAAATATGTACTGACTCGGAGAACGTGCCCAGATTTGAGTGTAGTATTTGATCTTTAATGACAGAGGTTGCTTCTCAATAATAATAGAATACTATAATCTGCCATATCGGTAAAAAAAAACTATTGTTAAATGAGAATTTTAACCACTCTGTCTCAAATTTCCATAAAGATAGACTCGGTAACAAATAATGCACTTCTATTGTAATGCCAGTCAGGGGGAAATCAAAATTTTCCTCTGTCTTACTCTCTAATTAACACGCATTTTCTCTCAGACAAAAGTATACATTCTATAAGTCTGCATTAATCATTTCAACTAAAATGTGATTATGCACATAAAATAGTTGACTATTATAAAAGTTTTCACTCTCGTTTAAATCACAAGTGCACCTCTATATACCTCACATTCCATAGAATTTTCAGGTTAAAAGTAATATTTTAAAGAGTAATCACTGAGAAGAACACAGGAATACTAACCTAAAAATTAACGGTAGATTTTAGGTAGTATTGTATATATGCTCAAAGTAAAACTTCATAACTAATCCAATGAGCTAACTTTATTTACTTTTGATCTAGAATTATTAAAAATAGTATCAGAAAATTATAGGTGAAAATTCTCTCTATACTATTATAATGAAATACTGTCATAATGGAAATTATCTCCATACTGTTATATGAAAATAATCTCCGTATTGCTATAATTTCCTCCAAACTGTTACAATTCTCTCCCTATTGTTATAATGAAAATTATCTCCATACTATTATAATTTTTCTCCAAACTGTTATAATTATCGCCCTATTGTTATAATGAAAATTATCTCCCTACTATCATAATTTTCTCCCAAACTGTTAACAATTCTCTCCCTATTGTTACAATGAAAATTATCTCCATACTATTATATTCTCACCCTATTGTTATAATGAAAATTATCTCCATACTATTATAATTTTCTCCAAACTGTTACAATTCTCTCCCTATTGTTATAATGAAAATTATCTCCATACTATTATAATTTTCTCCAAACTGTTACAATTCTCTCCCTATTGTTATAATGAAAATTATCTCCATACTATTATAATTTTCTGCATATTTTTATAATTATCTTTGTTATAATGAAAATCATTTCCATACTGTTATAATTCTCTTTTTTTACAATGAAAATTATCTCCGTATTGTTATAATTTTCTCCTGCTGTAATGAAAATTATCTCGTTTATAATTTTCTCCTGCTGTAATGAAAATTATGTACGTACTGTTATAATTCTCTCCATATTGCTATAATGTAAATTATCTCCATAGTGATATAATTTCCTCCATGTTGTAATTCTACCTATATTATATTGAAAGTTCTCTCCATTCTGTTATAATTCTCTCCATATTGTTATATTAAAAATTATCTCCATTCTGTTATAATTCTCTCCATATTGTTATATTAAAAATTATCTCCATTCTGTTATAACTTTATTCATTAGAAAATAAATTAGAATGAAAATTCTCTCCATAGAGTTGCTTCTTCGGGATTGTAAGTATCGATTCTTAGATATATCAAAATAAAGCCAGTCATTAGTTTAAAAATAATTATTAATATAAAATACCCGTGTTCTTAATCTTTTGCTGAAAAACCTAAATATGATAGTCCATATTGATACTAGAACACCGCATTTACTCCAAGTTATTCTTTATCCAAATTATTAGGCATTTTAACCCATCATCAATGCTATAGAAAACGATAGAAATAAAGGGTTTCCTTCTTATGTAGGATTTTTATGGTTAAAAATATAAAAGAACTTGTCACGTGTTTCGATTTTCACACTATCTCTAACTTTATACGATTTTTTAGGAGATCGAACAGAAAATTTAGAGTCGTTTAACAAACTGCATGTAACTAAATCTTTTGAATAGCGGGAAAGCACTTTGTGAAAACGTTTGACGAGGTGATGGAAAAAGAGTAGTTTTTTTAAGTAGTTTGTAGGGAAAAAGATGTTTCAATTGAAATTGAAATAAGAGTTCCTAGCTATTGTTCTTTTGTTTCAAAGACAATTTGTGACGATTCGATAAACTTTATTCCGACCATTTGAATTTCTTGCATCGTGAGATTTCTGAGGAAATTATTTAATTTTTACCCTCCGTTTAAGCCAATGCTTGTTCAAAATGGATTTGGTGATATTTTTCGATAAAATAGTTATCATAAATTAAGATACAACTGTATAACGTTTAATATACAAAGTTCTACTATATTTTATATGCTTGCATAATGGTACTTTTTAACTATGCACTGCTTAAAACAATTAGTGGATACTGTGTGTTTAGTAGGAAATAATCATATAATCGACAACTTTTAACAGAACTGAAATAGAAGAGGTTAAAAGGAAAATTATAATCTTCACAAAATTGGGAATATGCGAAATTTTTCAGTGATATCGAAAATTATGTATTTTATAGTAGGAGTGAAAAGCTACCTGCAGCATTCCTTCTGTAGTAGGAGATTGCAAACAACTGACACACGTTGAATGTTTTGTAATTACGATGTCTCAGCAAGTTAACTTAGCTGAGTCGGTAACAAGGAGGGACATCGGCAGTTTAGAGTCGGGTCAAAGGCAATCCGTATCAGCAGTAGCTGTAGAATTTTCTCAAAGTGACATTTCCAGATAATGAATTATTTTGAAACTGGCAATGTTCGCCGAAGTACACGTGCAAAAACATAAAATGAGGATCAGTATTTAGCATTAAGGCCAAAAGAAACCACAATTTGATTGCCACTTTCTTGCAACATCACCTTTAGAGGTCTATTGGTACTAGAGTATCATCTCAGACTCCACCATGCGCTCAGACCTGTGGTCGGTGTTGCATTGATACAAGACCGCTGTGCTGCCCGCTAAAGGTGAGAACAGGAGATTCTCAAATGGGAACAAGATAAGTGGAGTAACATGTTCTACAAGGATGAGTTACTTTACTGTTTCACCCCACTTTAGTGTACAACCTGGTAATAAGCGATTTTTCATCTGAAGAGAACTTGATAGGCTAAATACTCCTTCATTTATGCATGAAAGTGTCCGATTTGGTGGAGGCGGAATGATGGTCTGCACCGGCATTTCTATCGATGGCTACATTGATACACATTAACAGGAATGAAGGCAAATATTTAGAGGGGAAATCGGCAGGGTATGTATAAGTGATCCTTTGCTCTGCAGCAATCGTAGATGAAACCATTCTCATTAATGAAAACGGTAGGTACATCGTGCTCAGCTAGTGGATAAATTCATTTTCAAAGAATGAATCCTTCGAATGGATTGGTCAGCATATTTCACAGACTTGAACTCATAGAACATGGTCGGGCCATTCTAGGGAGAAGGGTTCGCTTATAATCCCCAGAAACAATTCAGCAGATGAAAAGCTCTCTTCTACAGGGGTGAGACAGAATACCTTAGGTCCTCAATGATTTCATATCTCAAAGTGTGGGGCATTGGTTTCAACCAGAGGAAACTATATCCCTTATGAAAACTCATTTGTATTCAAGAAATCGCATTCTTTATCTACAAAAACTCAGTAAAATTTTATACCTTGTTTGTTGCTTTTCCTTCACTTCTCGTATCCTACCACAAATATACATCAAATATAATATCAGTCACCAAAACAATTCATCATTTGCATGTTATGTTATATCCAAAATTACAGTACATATACCATAATTATTTTGAGCACGGTATTTTGAATCTATGTATCGCATATATATTTAGCATCGTAAATAATTTGATAATATTTTAATCAATTTTAACAATCGTAAAATCAGCAAAAGTTAATTCAATTTATAAACATAACGTTAAAATTTAACGTTAACATAACGTACATAGGATTTAATGAATAATAATATCCTAACACCTTTCACTATCTCTTAGGGAATATAGTATATTGTTTAGTTTTATATATATATTATATTAGGCGAATATATTATTTTATTATATCAAATCAGATTTCAAACTAACTTTTAGAATAACTACGGTAGACTAATTAATTTTTAAAAAATTATACTGAAATTAAAATAATTAACTTTTATACTTTTATATATTTTTCGCTACATTTGTATTTTATTGTTTGCATTTAAATGTTAATGATGGGAAACTAATGAGTATTTTATTTATATGCAATAAAATGCACATGATTTTAATTAGTTAAAGTTATATGATGCAGTTAACTTACGAGGAATTAATCTTGCTACAACGCAAAATATTTTCAATTTCTTCTTTTACTTAAATAAATATGTTTGTATTTCATAACATAAATCAACGGAAATCGGAATTTTGTGAAGTTTGGGGGTAAACTAGAAATTCTTAAAGTTAGGAAAATCATGTTTGTATAATAAGGTTATGTGTTTGGAACGGAAATTGAATGTCATATGTTATGGTAAGATGTATTAAGTTTAAAGTTATAAATCACAAGAATGTATGTATAATGTCTATACCAAGGATAAATTCCAAACGTTAAGCATGTTTCTCGAAGATTTATTAGCTTCAGGGGATTTAAAACAACAGCACATTTATAACTATTTCTAACAACAGGTTTATTTTATTGAAAATTTTAGAATTTGTATATTTTGATATGTATCTCTTTTATTATTTCTATTTTTTATGCTGATACATTTATGGAAAATGGAACACTATATATATTTATTTTTTATTTTTTAAATGTGTTTATAAATATAGAATTTGTATTTGTTTAAAGTATATTTTCCCAATTATTATAACGAAACATAACAATATATTTTTTATTACATATATTTTTTTTTTACAGATAAAAATCATTATATAGAAGAAAAAAATATAAAAGAAAAAAATTAAAAAATTAAATTACGTTATAAAACAACAAATTAATTGTACTGTCTTAAAAACTAAATACCTGACATTACATTCTCAAATATAAGAAAAAAAAAAATATTTTTCTCGTTTGATTAATTAATTTTTAATCATTTCCACTACAAAAAATATTATATTATACGTAATTGTATATTATTGGTATGTAAGGAAAAAAAAATTTAACAATAATGACTTACGTTACTTGGAGAGTCATTTATACTACATTCTCTGTAACATAAAGAGGAATGAAAGTATGTGTAATATAATAAATCTACATATTTCTGATGCTATTGGATTAAACATATTGAATAAACATATTTGATTTATCAAAAATTAAAATAATTGCCTCGATGCATATGAATATTGTTTTAATGTTTACTACTTCGATTTAAAGAATGAGGCACTTAAAAAAAAATGCAATGATTTGTAAACCTTTCTTTTTTAAAAAAATGACAATAATCTAAGGAGAGGTGATGCACAATTATACTGGCACAAATGATTTTAAAAGCATTTTTTTAAAATTTGCATAAAAATTGAAAAAAATTAATTATTTGTTTGATGGTTCTACAGAATAAACTTCATTTCGAATTCAAATATTTAAATTTTCTGAATGATGCCTTATTATTTTAAGTTCAATATTACATAATCTCTGAAATTACAATTTTTATTTTTAAAATTTCAGATGCTTCAAGATATTTTCTCAGCATCCATCTATGAATTTATATTAAACGTAAACATTAAAAAAAGTTTACAGTAGAATTGACGAAAGACTATTATTAACATTGGCTGTCCAATTTATATTTGTAATATTGTTAGAAATAAAAATATTTTGGAGATAAAACTGGGAAATATTAAAAAAAAGCGTGGGGACTTTTGTTTAATATTTGTTTATTTTCAAAACAAATTTTATTTTCGTCTAATCAATTTGATTTCAATGAGAAACACATTTACAAATTTCAATCTTATATAGTTTTGAACGTTAGTAGGAACCGATTTTCGTCAGCTAAAGGGTATATACTTTATGGAAAAAAAATAATTAATAAATTTTGTCAATAAATACATTTTCTAATGAATCAAAAATTAATGATTCTTTTCGCACGATAATTAACGAACTAAATCTGTACAAAAGCGTATCGGTGTAAACCAGCTGCACTTAAAATAACAATTTATCATTTTCTTGTTATTATGTTTACTTCATTAATACACCTAGTGCGTTCATTATGTTTCTTGTTTACATGTTGTAAATGATGCATTCATTCTTATAATATGCATACAAGGGAAACTTAATGATTTAGATCTAGATAGCGATCAATTATGTTTTTTATTTATAAAAGAAAGGGAAGGAAAATGTATATAAACTTACTCAAATAAATCTTACTTTAGTTTAACTTTAACAAATTTAAATCGTTAATTGATAAAATATTCAATGATAGCAAAATAGATAGTCTCACATTTCAGCATATTAATGAAACATTATGCATTTCAAAAAAGCATAGAATAACTTTGTCACTTTAGACTGGCCATCACAGTATTTCAAACTACAATCACAGTTTCAATTATTCCTAATTAAGATTAATAAAAAAATTATAGGAAATGATTCACCAACCAAAAAAGATTACATGAGTATTCTTGGGGTATGTAAATAAAAAAATATAAATATAAATGTTTGTATTATCCCATTCGGTAGACAACAACATCTAGATCAAATCCAAGAATCCGTGTGTTCTCATGGAAGGAGGAAAAGGACTTCAGTTGGGACATCTGTAGGTTTGACTTGTCAGTCGCTGAAGTAGGACCAACCGGTTTCTTTCAGGAGTTGGTGAACTACCTTGCATTGTACATTATCGTATGAGAGAAAATCCGGAAAACTCCCAACAGGTTGTTCAACTCACGAGTCAAGAGGCTGAACACAAAAAACGACATCAAGACTCCTTGTTTTTGAAAAATGTCTGCAATAAAACCTCTAGCTGTTTTATCCTCCGTCCTATTGCTGGCCAGCAAAGCGCGTTGCCTCCAAGCCACGAGTCGGGCTATATCACGGTCTTATTTGCCAGCTGCATTAGAAGATCTCTGGCGTTCGGTACCACAGGTATCAGGTTCAAATCTCGGCTTTTGCCCATGGGTGTGGTAGTGGTTCGGAATCCACTTTAAGCCGTAGGTCCCGGTCCCTAACAGGATCGTAGAGCGCTGGGGGCATTGTTACTCCGCGTCCGTGGCTTACCATCATATTACACGCGCCCCCTGGGTAATGCAAATTTAACATCAGCGCAGCCCTTATGGCGAAAGATCACTTTCTATTTGCCAGCTGCATTGAAAAAAAAAAAATAATAATAAATATGTTTTTAAACGGCGATTCATACTTTTGATTGAGTTTGTATTTTATAACTGATTTAAAAACAACAACAATCGTATCATACTTATAGTTAAAAAAACGCAATTCAAATTGAAAATATGTACAAAAATTATATGTAATAGTCGATAGCTATCGCAATTTCATTTAGGTATCAGAAAACACAAGTATTTTTTTCAGTTCTCACTGCAAAAACTTTTTTTGCATAACATTCAGGCCTGTTGGCTGAGTGACTAGATCTCTGCGCTCTGGGGTCACATGTTTCGGGTACGAGTCCCGGCAGCGGCATGGAAAACCACTTAGCTTGTAGTGCTAATATGACTGTATAGTTTAGGACTGACAACCCTACACCATATTAAAAAGAAAACATCTCCATATCTCAAATACTGCCTGTAAGCAGAAAGTCCTGGAGCACCATGGAACTGTTGTGCCAATGAAGAAATAGTTTTCATTCAAAATTTACAGAATGAACAAAATTATTCTATTATGAGTTTTAATTAAGTTCATTAAAAATTTGCGTTTTATAAATATTTCATTAGCGTCTTAATTTTTCTTAGCTATTTTCTTCAAGTCTACATATTTAAAAATTTAAAAACAGTACTCTTGTATAAAAACTTGAAAAAATCTTTTAAAATTTTATGACTTTTCTTACCCACAGGCAGATTAAAAACAATTTTTTAAGGTAAGAGTATTTTAGAAAAAATAAAATGACTACAGAAGTTTCAAAAAGCAAAGAATCAACTGTTTCAAAACCACGTAAACAAAACCTTTATGGTCTACATTATCAGCAGCGTTTTACAACTTGCTTATAAACAAATAATTCTCGTGCAGAAAAAATTTATTTTCTGCTTAGTTAGGCATAAAATCCTTTCTTTGCTATTTTTTTTCCAAAAACTTTAGTCTGCCATTATGTAAATATTTACTTCTTCAACATATCAGATTACTTGTTTTGGTAATAAAATTCTTTTTTTAAGACTTAATACTGTAGTTTTATATGATACCCATAAAACCTATAAGCAGAATAACAGTAAACTTTGATTTTTAATAACATTAATAATAAGGACACAATGTATATGATCAAGAAGAGTTATAAAATATGATGTATGAACAGTTCAGATCAGTATCAAAAATTTAAAGACTTAAAAAGAAACGTTTTTTTTTTTTTTTTTAATATACTTTTGATAATTTTTATACATAATCGAAGTCTATAATTTTTATTTTGATGAACATAACTAAATTAGTTAATTAATTAAATTACTTTAATTAATAAATCGAAATTAATTATCTAAATTAAATGCGTCCAAATATAAAGGAAAACTAAAAGAAAATATTTTGATAAATATAATAAATGTGAGTATGACATATTTGCAATTCATATCATATCGTATAAGAAATAAATGATTATGTCGTATAAAAATAATGACAGGAATGCACAGTTTCAACGTTACCAGAGTTGTACCGCGGATGATGTGCTCTACTGAATCCACGATGCATGCAATTTAAAATATTACCAAAAAATTTTAACATTCCATATACTACCATTCGGCGCCTGATATCCGAAGTGGCTAGCGCTCGGTTCCATAGGTTTCGAGTTCGAATCCTGGCAGTAACATGGATATTTGTCGTGGCTGAAAACCGCTTCAAAACCTGTCGGTTACGATTTAATATGAATGTAGAGCGTTGGGCATAGGGCTCACAACCATACCCAGTAAAAAAAATCTCCTGTCTTGAAACCTGATAGGGCAGATGGTTGCTATGGGGTCGTTTCGCCAATGAAGTTCTGATGTGATTTGATTAAGTTCATTAAAATTTCCTTTTTCTAAATATTTTATTAGCTTCTTCTAAATTAACTTTGCACTTGTTCATAACTATTTTATTCAATTCTACATACTTAAAAACCTCAGAAACATCACACACGTATAAAAAAAAAAATCAAAAACTCTTTTAACATTTTATTGCTTTTCTTACCCACAAGCAACAAAAACATATTTTTTTAAGGTATAAGTATTTTAAGAAAAAAAAAGACTACAGAAGTTTCAAAGGCAAAGAATCAACTGTTTAAGAACCACGTAAGCAAAAACTTTATGGTCTACATTGTCGGTTGTATTTTGCAACTTACTTATAAACGAATAATTCTCCTATCGAAAAATTTTATTTTCTGCTTAGTTAAGCACAAATCCTTACTTTGTTATTTTTTTTACCAATCCTTGTAAAATTCAGCTGTGTTGGAAAACTTTAGGCCGCCATTATGTAAATATTTTTTTACTTCTTCTGCATATCAGATTATTTATTCCGGTGATAAAATATTTTTTAAGGCTTTATACTGTAGTTTTTACATGATACCCATTAAACATATATGTAGAATAACTGTAATATAAAAATTTCGATACATTAATAATAAGTCCAAAAAGAGTTTAAAAGTTTGATGTACAAAGATTTCACATCAGTATCAAAAACATAAAGACTTAAATGAAGCGTTTTTGTTTTAAAAATATGTTTTTGTTTATATTTTTATTTTGAGGATATTAATTACCAATCATTATATTAATTACCAAAGTTAATTGCCAAAATAAAATGTGTTCACTTCTAAAAAATAATTTGAAAAATACGTTGTTGTCTCTTATCCCAATAGACGATATCCCAATTATAGACAACTACCGCCGGGACACCAAGCTCACAAATTGGTATGGTTGAAGGGAAAGGGGTCAGTTTCTGTTCTGATGGAGCACCCGTAGGTAGTAATCTGACTTGATTCCATGGTGATCTACTGTCATATGTGACTGGGGATTTACGGCTTAAAGTGGATTACTGTTAAATAATTCATGGCACTGCCGGGACTCGAAGTTTCGAAACCGAAAACACCCGGACACTCGGCTATTCAAGCCCATTTGAAAATTATAATAAATACGAGTATAACTTATTTTCATTTCATGTAAGATCGTATAAGAAGTAAAAGATTATGTTGTTTATAAAATAATGGCGAAAATGTAGCAGATTCAACGTTACCCGAGATGTACTATGGATGATCCGCTGCACTGCATAGGCGACATATGTAATTTTAAATATTAACATTCACAAAAATTTTAACATTCCAAATACTATTATTCCGGGTGTGATGTCCGAGTGACTAGCGAATCCGCTTTAATTTGTGTATATCAAGTTTCGAACGCCACGGAGGACGAACACACTGTTATTCCTGGGTGTCATACCGGATTTTGAGATTCATGTCCCTTCAAAGCTTGTCGGCGGTGCCACATATGTTTGTAGTGCTTCGCAATGCACTTTAAATCGTAGGTCTCTGTCTAACATGACTATACAACTACACCACACCACATCACTGTGCCTAGAGCTGAGTTAACCCTATATAGTTTGGGAATGATGTGAATGAGAAGACTGACTGGGCTCCGTGGCGCTCTACGGTATGAGACCGGGGCCTACGGCTTAAAATCAATTCCGAAATAATACAAACATCAATGCCACCACCGGGATTCGGAAACCTGTGGCACCGAGAGCAATAACTCTAGACACTTGGCCATTCAGACACAATGGTCTAACTTGACCGTAGAGCATTGGGCGTAGGGTAGCATCGCATGTCTAGATATCTGCCAGTAGGCAGTAGGTCCACCATAGGGCTGTTGCGCCAATGACAAAGAAATATCATTATTCGTTATTCTAAACACTCATTACGGTGGCTTTAAGGGTAACACCATCCCCACTTCCTCTTCTCGCTCAACTGATATTATGGCCTACGGATTTATCTGCACACATGTGGCATACGTACAGAAACATTTGGTTCAGCATCGTTTTTCAAACAAAACACAATCCTATTCTCCAGTTATTTCTTCACAGTGTGTCACTAAATAAATATAAAATATTTCGGCAGGTATAAACAATGCATGCTGGAAGTATTATTTACTTTCAGCCAACGGCCATACAATGCTGAATATACCGGTTCTCGTTAGACCACCGAAGTCAAGCATCATTGGGCGCGGTCAGTACTTGGGTAGGTGACCACCTGCGAACACCGCGTGCCGTTGGCATTCACAAATTTGGGTCCTGAATGGACGAGTGTCAGCGCTCTGGCACTCGGGGCCACAGGTTTCGGGTTCGAATCCCGGCGATGCCATGGATGTTTGTAGTGATTCGAATCCACTTTGCCGTAAGTCCCGGTCTCCTATGACTGTAAGAGCGTCACGGAGCCAAAGTCAGACTTCTACCTACGGGTGCTCCATCACAACAGAAGCTGCTTCCTTCCCTTTCAATCATGAGTATGTATGGGCTCGTGGGCTTGGCCAGCCAAGTGGGATAAGAAACAACAACAAACAACATTATTTAATTTCAGTGGTGTTTAATTTGTAATGAGTAAAATATTAAAACTAAATCTTATTGTAGCTAAAATCATTTAGTATTTATTGAATATAAAATACATCATTGTATGAATGTAGTATCTTTTTAAAAACTATCTTAAAAATCTACTTAAAAATAATTTTTATTTTATATTTAAAACATTATACTTTTTATACTAAAGATTTAAAAAAGTAATAAGAAATAAGAAATACATTTTTATTAAACATTAAATATAAAATACATGGCTGTAAATATGTGGTATCTGTGTAAGAAAGTACATTTAAAAATCTACTTAAAAAATAATTTTTTTTTTTGTATTTGTTATTATTTGCAATGTATTCAAACATACTAAATATAAAAAAAATATTCTTAAAATATAATTTTTATTTTATATTTGCTTTAATTTCAATGCATTCAAACTTAGTAATGATATAAAAAGAAATGGTTAAAATCTAGGATACTGTACCCCTGAGGAAGTCGCCAAACTTGCAACCCTGAATATTTCGCCAATTTTCCGCCAATTTCTTTAGGGTTGCAATACTATAATTAGAGGAATTCGTAGCTTCATTTTCCAAACAATATAATGACTATTTATTGTTATTGTGGTTATATTATTATTTGCAAAATACTTATTTGCAGTAAATAAGAACAGAAATATATATTCTTTTAAATTAGTATTCCAATAAATTACTGATTATTCCGAACTTATTCTTACAACGTACATCGGTCATTGATTCGGAACATAAACAATATTTATGAAGTTGCGACTCAGGAAAGTAAGAAACAAACAAGAAAAACGATTTTTTTTTATTTATTAATAACTTATATTTTATTCTTAAATAATTAATTTCCTTTTTAAAGATGTTCGTTTAGTTAGGATTTTGTGACAACCGTAATTAGAATTCGATCGGAATATTTGAAGTTTTAGCTTTTTAGAACGTTAGTTAACGTTACAATTTAAATTTTTAATAATTAAAATAAATTAATATTAATAAAATAATGTGTCCGGAACATTTGATAATTATCTGGCAGAGTGCATGTGGCGGCGCCAGCACAAATGTGACATCCGCAAAATAATTTATGATTTCACCAATGGAATAAAATGTTTGTTTCCACCACAGAGGAAGGACATACCACAATAAAAGGTAAGTTATTCTCTAGTTTTTCTTCTTTTTTATCTTTTGTTAATATTAATTTATCATTCGAATTCGGCTTCGTAAAGAACATGACTTATTTTATGACATTACAAAAAAAAAAAAAAAAAAAAAAAAAAGAATTGGCGAATAACTTTGGTGAAATTTTATAGTATCGAAATTTTATCAATTAACAGCGATTATTATCTTTGTTTAAACAATACTTTTTTGTGACTTAGCAAAATAAAATTCCACGTAATAATAATTTGGCGTTAAAGCGATTTAATTTGGTGTGAAAGCAATTTAGGAATAAAATGTTGACAAAATAATGATATATTTTGGCGTTAAAGCGGCAATATGTGACGTAAAAAGAAAACATTAAAAAGTTGACATAATAGTGATAAAAATTTGGTGATAAAGCGATATAAATTGGCGTAAAGGCATTTTAGATATAATTTTCTTGGCATAATAGCGCTAAATTTCGGGCGTGAAAGCGGTTTCATTTGGCGCAAAAGTATTCCAGAGATAAAAAATTTTAGTGATAAAAATTTGGCGATAAAGCATCAACTTTTGGCGTAAAAGCGCCTCAAAAAACAAGATTCACTTAGTGAAAAAATGTGGCTATAAAGTGATAAATATTGGCGATAAAGCATCCAACTTTTGGCGTAAAAGCGCCTCAAAAAACAAGATTCACTTAGTGAAAAAATTTGGCTATAAAGCGATAAATATTGGCGATAAAGCATTTTTTGGCTTAAAGGAAGTTATATAACAAAATTTGCTTAGTGAAAAATGGCTATAAAGCGATAAATGTTGGCGATAAAGGATAGTGATAATATTTGGCGTTAAAGCTATAAACTTTGGCTTCAAAGCCTTTTCAGGAATAAACTTTGACGTAATAGCTATTTGGCTGCTAATGTTGGCATAAAAGCACTGTTTGGCTATAAATTTTGGCGAAATAGCACTTTACAATGACACCGAACATAGGCAACCTTTTTGTCTGTTTACTTGGCGATTTGGCAACACAGTAAAGGATTTTGGCGTAATATCATTTTACCGCGCAAACTACCTGGCCCATTCATTTCTATGCTTACTTACCGACTTGGCAACTTGGCGATGTGTTTGGCACAAAGGGTACATGATCCTAGATTTTAACCAAAGAAATAATGCAACTACTTGAAGAAATGTTAATTTGTCAATTCTTCATTAAATTTATAATATCTAAGTCATTAGCAATTATTTCCCAAAGTTTACTTAAAAAACTCACTATTTTCATTAACACTTTCGCTATTAAATTTCTCGGAAATACTTATCTAAATGCAAACTAACATACAAACTTAACAATGGCCAAACTAACAAGCAAACTTAACAATACTCAAATTAACAAGTATATTTAATGAGTTTATTTTGTCGTATAAATAAAGCTTTGCAATTGTTATTACTATTATTGCTATTTTTTTTGAGAAATCACAGTCATTTTTGATTTTTGTTATTACCATTTCCAATTCACATTTGTGTTATTTTCTGTTGTTACTCTACCATGAATTCTAATTATACCTTCAATAATGTTAATTTTTTATAATTTATTTTAATTGCTTGGCATTGTTTTCTACCAGAAAATTCTAGAAATTTAGATTCTATGAATTCCCAAAATGTATTCGCTTTTTTTTTTTTTCACAAATGTAAAATATTTTATTATATTTATTATTTATTATATTTATTGCAATAGTTTTACAAAATTTACATCTACATAATAAACTCAAAATTAGAAGATAAAAATAAATCTTAATTAAATTGTTTTTTAATTAAAAAAATACTTTACTAAAATGTACTTTTTTTCTGAATTAAATGTGTTCAACCAAAATATTTTATTTGTCTTAAGATTACCTTTATTTTTACTATGTTATTCGTGCTATTTTATATGAGTGCTTAGTGAACAAGTATATAGTATTTAAAATATATATATTATTTAAATAATCGTATATTAGTATAGTTATTCGTATATACAAGACAAAATAAACTTTAATTATTTTCGATAGTTTGGATTCAATTTTATAATCATCACAATGATAACTAAAAGAAGGTAATATATTTATCGAAATGATTTGTTTAAATTTAATTAATCCATTTTCAAGACGCACAAGCTAATATTTTTCTAATTAATTCTTCAATAATTAGTTACTTTTTTAAAATTTATTATAAATGATTGGCATTGATTTCTACCACCAAATTGTAGAAATTTTGTTTTTTATGAATTTCCCAAAATAACTATTTTATTATATTTATTATTAATTTCTTTATTATATTTTTTATCACAATTTTATTAAATTTGTACCTATATAACAATTTCAAAATTAGAAGAAAGAAAATATTGAATTTTATAATTTAATAATTATTATTTATTTTTTGATATTTTTTTAATTCCTTTTATAACTAATTAGAAGATTAAAAGAAATCTCATTAAATTTTATAATTTTAAGTAAAGTTCATTTTAATTAAATACGTTCAACTAAAACTCTTATTTGCCTTAAGATTTCCTTCATTTCAAATATTTTATTATTTCTATTTTATAATGTTACACAGCAAAATAATATAATAATAATATATTATTTATAAAACCTCATGTTAATATTAGGTCGTATGTAAAATACAATAAACTCTAACTCATTTCATTTGTTTGGTTTCAATTTCATACCTTCACAATGATTGATAACAAAAATAAATTATTATATTTATCAAAAACCTTTGTTTAAATTTAATTAAATCCCTTCAAGACACACATAAACTAATTTATGCTTAAGCAATACTTCCCAAACATTACTGTATAATCTCCATTAAAACACCTGCAACCATAAATCACCATCAAACTTATCTCTCACTGAAATCTATTAAGAAAGCATTCAATTTCAAACAGTAGAGAATGTTTGGAGAAATTTTGCGCTAGTAGTGAGACGCATTGTACCATAACAGCTGCTAGTTTAAAGCATGATGCCAAGAACCGAGGACATCAATTTAATTTGGCGACTTCACGCCATTCGCGTGGAATTTAACGCCAACTTTATTAAAAGCCAAAGTACTAATTTCTGGAGTAATGTCGTCCTATGAAATTTCAATTAATCACACAGACTTTCGCCTCAAACATTACAGTGATGTTTGAAATTGCCGGTTATATTTATAGAGTCAACTCAGCTAAGTTGATGATTAATTAAATTAACTGTTGACGTATATTTATGAGTGATGAAATAGGTCGTGGAAATAATTAGTCATTTGAATTTCTAATTATTATTATCCTAAATATTACTTAATAAATGAAAATTGGCTAATGTTATTATAATTAAATGCAAGATCAATTACAAATAAATAAATGACCTATTTGCATTGGTATTTATAAAACTATTATTCATACTTTTAGAATATTAGGAATATTAATAGTTTATAAGTAGTAAAAAACAAAAATAGCTTAATAGAAAATATTTATAATCAAGAAATTAACTATGTCAAACCTGCTTTCATCACAAAATTATGATGTTATAAAATCATTATAATAATAACAGTCCTTTTATAAGAAGTAATTTGTTTTATGGATTGTTAAGCAATTAATTATTAGTAATTAAATTAATGATTTTGCATATAACATATATTAATAATAATATGAAACAATGCAGCATTTATGTTAAAAAATTAATTTAATTATAACCTAACAAATCTTATATTTGATCATATTAATTTTCATTAGTATTAAAATAGCTATAATTTTTTTAAGTAAAAGTATCGATTCAAGTTCCTTAAATTTACTATTTAGAAGCTTAACGATGTTATAAATATTAAGAAAAATTATAATCTCTTTATTATCATCTTTATTGTGCCCCTCAAAATGTATTCGGGGTTTTTTTTTTTTCTCACAAAATGTAAATTTTTTTATATATTTATTATTATCTTACTTTATTATATTTATTATAACATTTTTATTAAATTTATACCTATATAACAATCTCAAAATTAGAAAATTAAAATAAATGTCATTATTTTTTAAAATTTTACATGTACTTTTTTTCAAAATTAAATGTGATCAACTAACATTTTTTATTTGCCTTACATTTCCTTTACTTCAAGAATTTTATTCTTTCTATTTTATATGGTTATTCAGTGAAATAAATATAATAACATATTATTTAAATGATCTTATATTAATATAATTAGTCACATATGAAAGGCAAAAAGCTTTAATGCTTTTCATTAGTTTGGTTTCAATTTTATAACCTTCACAATGATAGATAACCAAAAGAATTTAATATATTTATGAAAAACCTTTGTTTAAATTTAATTAAATCCCTTCAAAACACACACAAACTAATTTATGCTTAAGCAATACTTCCCAAACATTACTGTATAATCTCCATTAAAACACCTGCAACCATAAATCACCATCAAACTTATCTCTCACTGAAATCTATTAAGGAACATTCAATTCAAAAGCAGTAGAGAATGTTTGGAGGAAATTTTGCGCTAGTAGTGAGACGCATTGTACCATAACAGCTGCTAGTTTACAGCATGATACCAGAACCGAGGACATCAATTTAATTTGGCGACTTCACGCCATTCGCGTGGAATTTAACGCCAACTTTATTAAAGTCCCAAGTACTAATTTCTGAGAGTAATGTCGTCCAATGAAATTTCAATTAATCTCACAGACTTTCGCCTCAAACATTTCAGTGATATTTGAAATTGCATGGTCATATTTATAGAGTCAACTCTGCTAAGTTAATGATTAATTAAATTAACTGTTGACATATATTTATGAATGATGAAATAGGTCGTGGAAATAATTTGTCATATAAATTAGTAATTATTATCCTAGATATTACTTAATAAATGAAAATTGGTAATGTTATTATAATTAAATGCAAGATCAATTACAAGTAAATAATTAAAGTATTCGGTTTGTATTTCCATAACTATTATTAATACTTTTGGATTATTAGGAAATTAATAATTTATAAATAGTAAAAAAATTAGGAGAGCAGAAAATGTTTATTATCAAGTAATTATTGATATCAAACCTGCTTTCATCATAAAATTATGATGTTATAAAATATTTATAATAATAGCATGCCTTCTTAAAAAAAGTAATTTGTTTATGAAATGATTAATCAATTAACTCTCAGTAATTAAAATAATGATTTTATTTATAAAATATAATAATAATAATATCAAACAATGCAGCATTTATGTTAAAAATTGATTTTGTTATAACCTAACAAATCTTAAATTTGATCATAGTAGTTTTCATTAATATTAAAGTAGCTGTAACTATTTAAGTAAAAGTATTGATTCAAGTTCCTTAAATTTACTATTTAGAAGATTAAAAATGTTATAAATATTGGGAAAAATTATAATTTCGTTATCATCTTTATTGTGCTTCTCAAAAATGAATTAAATTTTTTCCCCACAAAATGTAAACTATTTTATTATATTTATTATTATATTACTTTTTATTATATTATTATAATTTTTTTTTTGAAATTTATACCTATATAACAATCTCAAAATTAGAATATTAAAATAAATTTCATTATTTTTTTTAATTTTTACATGTACTTTTTTTTCAAAATTAAATGTGATCAACTAACATTTTTTATTTGTTTAAATTTCCTTTACTTCAAGAATTTTATTCTTTCTATTTTATATGGTTATTCAGTGAAATAAATATAATAATATATTATTTAAATGATCTTATATTAATATAATTAGTCGCATATGAAGGGCAAAAATTTTAATGTTTTCATTAGTTTGGTTTCAATTTTATAACCTTCACAATGATAGATAACCAAAAAGAATTTAATATATTTATCAAAAACCTTTGTTTAAATTTAATTAAATCTCTTCAAGACACACATAAACTAATTTATGCTTAAGCAATACTTCCCAAACATTACTGTATAATCTCCATTAAAACACCTGCAACCATAAATCACCATCAAACTTATCTCTCACTGAATTCTATTAAGGAAGCATTCAATTTCTAAACAGTAGAGAATGTTTGGAGAAATTTGGCGTTAGTAGTGACACGCATTGTACCATAACAGCTGCTAGTTTACAGCATGATGCCAAGAACCGAGGACATCAATTTAATTTGGCGACTTCGCGCCATTCGCATGGAATTTAACGCCAACTTTATTAAAGGCCCAAGTACTCATTTCTGGAGTAATGTCGTCCTCTATGAAATTTCAATTAATAACACAGACTTTCGCCTCAAACATTTCAGTGATATTTGAAATTGCCTGTCATATTTATAGAGTCAACTCAGCTAAGTTAATGATTAATTACATTAACTGTTGACATATATTTATGAATGATGAAATAGGTAGTGGAAATAATTAGTCATATACATTTATAATTATTTTACTAGATATTACTCAATAAATGAAAATTGGCTAAGGCTATTATAATTAAATGTAAGGTCAATTACAAGTAAATAACTGACTTATTTGGATTTCTATAAGTATTATTCATACTTTTGGAATATTAGGAATATTAATAATTTATAAATAGTAAAAAACAGTAATAGGATATTAGAAATATTCATAATTAAGAAATTAATTATATCAAACCAGCTGACATCATAAAATTATGATGTTATAAAATGATTATAACAATAACAGGCCTCCTTAAAAAAAGTAATTGGTTTTGAAATTGTTAAGCAATTAACTATCAGTAATTAAAATAATGATTTTATGCAATAATATTAATAATATGAAACATTGCAGCATTTATGTTAAAAATGATTTAATTATAACTTAACTAATCTAATATTTGATCATTTTAGTTTTCGTTAGTTTTAAAATACTGATTATTTTTAGAGTAAAGCTATTGCTTCAAAATTCCGTAAATTTATAATTTTGATGTTTAAATATGTTATATGTATAAGAAAAATTATATTTTCGATATCATCATCTTTATTTTGTTTCTTAAAAATAATGTAATAGACGATTTAAATTTTCTTTAAATATTTTTAAGAAAATTGTGCAGAATCATTATGCACTATAAAATACAAACTTTGTTATACATAATCAAGAAAATTAAGCTGAATTTTTCATTGGCATTTTGTGTTATAAGATTATACTCAAATATTATAAGCTCTTAAGTCGCTCGGTATTAAATTAGAACTTTTTTTGTTTCTAGGAATATAGATGCTACAAAATCCTTATAATAATAACATGACTTCTTAAAAAAAAGTAATTGGTTTTTGAAATTATTAATCAGTTAACTATAAATATATGTATCACTGTAATGTATTGAAATATTTATCAGTATAAAAAGTATAAGTATTAAATTAAATATCACGTATTAAAATAGGTATAACTGTCAGTAATTAAATATTATTTCTTTCTAAAAATAAATAATAATTTGTATAGTAAAAAAATATTTTGTTTATTTCTTAAGCTATCAATAATACAAAAAATATATACTTTTACTCACTACTTTCTTTACTGATTTCAAAATTATAATTTAGAGACTTGGATTTATATATTTAAATTACATTGTGTAAATACATATCCGCATAACATCAATACCTTATAAACTGTGCTCAACGAGAGTCTAGCTCAGAGTCAATAAAAATTGATTAAAAAACTATACTTCTATGCTGCATAACTTTTCAAGAAAAATTCGGAAAAAAAGGCGTTCGTTTCGGTGAACACAAATATAAGCAATAAATCTTAATGGATTCATATTTCACTACAAAACAGGTGAAGAATTAAAATATTTAAAAATATATATAAACAAAATATAAATTTTACCTTTAAGATTCCAAAAGGAAACAGTTTTAAAGAATAGATGGAAGTTAATTTCATATCTGTTAAACATATGAACATCAATTATTTGGTTCATGTTGCTGTAGATCATCTTTAATTTGTGTATATTAAATTGTATTTCATTCGTGAATATTGTAATATTTATCTTATTCAATTCCTTCTATTAGCTCACACTCCCCTATATATATGTTGTTCAAATTTTCAATCGTTAATAAAATACTTTTGTATTCGTCCACTCAAGTTCATACACATTTTTTTGAACTTGTAGTGGATACCATTTGATGTTAATACAGTTTTTCAAAATATTAATTCAGTAATTAAATTTAATTAATTAATTTCCTTTTTTTTTTTAGATTTAAGTTGCATATATCTACAATAGATGGCATGAGATAAATTTAAAAAAAATGAATGAAAATTATTTACAAAGGACTTTCTGCATATAGTAGTAAAAAAGTAGTAATTAACTTTAATTTTTTTTATATATATTACTTGTTTCATTTATAAATATATAAATATTATTTTTTTAATGATAAAATTGTTACATATTATTATTAAATGCAATAATAAAGAATCATATAATACTTTTAAGTTTTACATATTCTTTTTACATGCAACATTATATTTACTAATTTTAAGAATTTTCGTAAAGCAGGTATAAATAAAAAGAATGTTCTTTAATTTTTGACATATATAATGCATATATACATATTACATAAACATATTTGACACATATATTTTTGTAATATAAAAGATATATTTATGTAATATATATTTGTTCAAAAATTAATGACAATAAATATATTGTTATCTAAATATATGTAAATATCATCCCACAACCATCGTATTCACACCTTGCGACTTCTGGCTAAACTCAAAAGACCTCTCCGGGGACACCGTGTTGGGTCGATTGAAGAGATTCAACGTGATCGCGGTTTAAAGGCCTATCCTGCCGATGACTTTTAGCATGCATTGAGGATTGGAAAAAAGTTGGCATAAATGCATTGTGTCCGGAAGAATACTTTGATGAATTAATTTAAACTAATTAATTAATTTTAGTTTTTTTTTATATTTAGCTTGCATATATCGACCAATAGATGGCGCCAGATAAACATAAAAAATGAATGCAAATTATTTATAAAGGACTTTCTGCAATAGAGTGAAAAAAAGTAGGAATTGACTTATTATTATTTTTTTATATTATTTGTTTGTCAGTATAATGGCAATACAACACAAACTTCAAAGGAGTAAATCTTTCCCTAGAGAGAATGCAAATAGAATGGATGATACTTGAAAGGAGACAGATGGAAACGCGAAGAGGATTTTCAAGCTGGAGTATCAGGGCCAAAGGACATATGGATTGATGAAGTGGAAAAGTTTCTGAAGTGCCTAAAAATCACAAATTGGAAAACAAAAATTCGGAGACAGTTCGACTTTGGAGTCGTATCGTTAGAAGACCATGGTCTAGCATAGACTATAGTGCTAGGGGTTAGCTAGTTAGTTAGTTTGAAAATAAAATACCCAGGCAACTGGTTTGGACAGAAAGGGGGTCCAGGTGTACGTCCATGAAGTTCGCTATGTCTGACTCGTTTGGTTAATCGTATGAAGAAACAGAAATGAATTACCAAATAAAACTACAGGCACAACAGAGTTAGTTGATGGTTGTATACTGCTTTCATGTATGTGTTTTCCACTGTAGGATCATGGGCAGTTAGCCATTTCATTGTCGGGGTATTTTACCTCGAAATGGACAGAATATTTTGAGCATCTTGTGATGGAAATTTCATGACATATACATTCATCACTGTTCTATTTACATAATAAATAGACACGTATAAATAAATTTTCTAAAAACTACGAATTGGGTATTGACAAACTGCAGACCGAAACTCAATTCTATTGATGACAATTATTACTCTAAGTACATTAACAGACTTACACTCATGTCCGTAAATTAAGGATAATTCAGAATCACTCAGAAATTGTACTCTAAAAAAAAATTTCACCTGTGGAATTATCACACACATCTTGAAGAAGAATATGCAAATTACAGGAAACCACCAGATGGCGCGGATAGTACGTCACAATGACGAGAGTGTAAGAGGGGTATATAAGGAATGGTGGCAAAGAAGTAAAATTGTTCACAAGCGCTTTAAAAGCCTTTCAGTGCATTAACCGCATAATTATGGCACAAAGGAAGCATTCGGATGATTTTTTACGTGGTAGAATTATCGGACGACTGGAATGTGGACGTACCCAGCTGGAAGTATTCGAGGAACTTGGAATCACCCAGAGTGTTATCTCAGGCTTTGGCAACGATTCCAAGATGATGGTAATGTGGTAGATGTTTCAGCACAGGTCGCCCCCGAGTTAGAACCCGTAATGAGGACCCGTATTTAGCAGTTACTGCCAAAAGAAACAGACGAGCACAGCATCAGACCTGTCTCGTCAGCTCTCTTCAGCTACCGGTACGACAATTTCAAGGCAGACCGTGTGTACAGACGCTTATGGCACATTGGTCTATATGCTCGTAGGCCTGTCAGATGTGTTCCACTTACCGCAACTCACTGTCACTACGATTAACCTGGAGTAGAGAGCATGCATTGTGGACACCGCAACAGTGGTCTGGTGTGATGTTTTCCGACGAGTCCAGGTTTAGTTTGCAGTCTGATTCTCGCCGGACTTTCTTATGGAGAGCGCCAGGTACCCGTTACCACCAAGAGAACACCATTGAACGACATCGTTACGGTGGTGCAGGATGGCTCGTTTGGGGAGGGAATTATTCTCGGTTCCAGAACTTACCTGCATGTTCAGAGTGTAACGATGACAGGCCAAATCTGACGGGATGTGTCGGGCTGCAATAAATCTATCTGCTAGAATTTTACCAATATTTCTGCAATATGAAACACAAATTTATGTCTTGTAATCCTTCTAGAATAATTTTATTCTTCTTGAAAACAACTTTGGCACATCAAAGTTTTCGCTACATTTTTAATATTTTAAAAGTTTAGATGGTTTATTGACGGTATAGTAACATTAAATTATATAAGAAAATTTGGAAAAAAAGGCCTTTTATATAATTATAAAATGTTCTACATTCTCTAACCATAAATATTAAAAATAATCAATTGTTCGTATTCTAAATATTGAGTTACACAAAAAATGAAGCTAAAGATTTTTTTGAAAAAAATTAACCAGACAACTAATTAGACCATCAGAAACAAATCATGTCAATGAAGATCTTAAATTAACTAAACATAATTTAGAACCTAATTAGTATATGATAGGCAATTGCTTTTAAATATCAAACTTTATGCATTAATAATAATATTCATTACTCACAATAATATGCAATTCACTGCAAGTAAATTATGCAATAGTCATATTAGTTGCTATGAGTATTTATTTAACAACTGGCATCTAATTAACGATAATATTGCACAGATGGCCTAGATGTTTACTTAAATATATAATTTAACTTATTATATATTGATTTTTTGTGTTAAACATAATATAAAATTTTAATTGCTTGCGTCTGCAAATATTTATTCGATGTATTTATGTACTTTGAAAGTAAAATTTAATTTTGTAATTATACAATACTTTCAAATGTCTCAATATTTAATAGCTGATAATGTTATATTTTGAATTATTGTATTTTTATTTTGGAATTATTTAACTTAGTATATCGATTTTGTGTTATAACATAACATAAAAGTTTAATTACTTGCGACTGCAAATATTTATTCGATGTATTTATCTACTTTGAAAGTAATTTAATTTTGTAATTACACACTACTTTTAAATGTCTCAATATTTAATAGCTGATAATTTTTTATTTATTTTGAATTATTAAAATTCAAGTACTTAAATACTACATTAAATGATTTTCGAAAAGAATTATGCATGTTTAATTATTTCGATTTCATAAGTGCAAGTGAAATTTATCTAAATAAAGTTTCGTTTTCATTTATGTATATTTGTGATATTTAAAAAAAAAAAAATATTAAATTTAATTTAAATTTGATGGTTCATATAGTACGTAAATACTAAATTTAATAATTTTTGAAGAATTATTGCTTATGCAAATAACTGAATAAATAAAAATAATTCAATGAATAAATATTTCATAAATTATGTAAAAGAAATTTAGTTAAATATAATTTCGTTTCAATTGATACATATAGTTTTGTTATTTTAAAAAATAAGTTTTATTAAATTTAATTAAATTTGGTAGTTCATATGTATTATGTAATTTCCATGATTATATTTCATAATTATCTCATTTTAATTGCATTTTTAATAATTTTTAATTTAATGTTTGTTAAATGTATTTTAATTTTATATTTGTTTAATACCAGATATAATAGTTTCACTTTAAAAAATCAAAATTGAGCGAATTTCTGTTATATAAATAAACAAAAACAGCATATAATGTCAAATTATTATTATTTTACCACTTTTATATTTCAATAATAATGTAATAAATCATGTTCTGTATAATATCTAATGTATTTTCCATAATTATGTTTGGTAATTATCTCATTTTCACATTTTTTTAAATAGTTTTTGAATTTATTGTTTGTTAAATGCATTTTATTTTTATATTTGTTTAATACCAGATATAATAGATTATCTTTAAAAATCGGAATTGTGAGAATTCATATTAGATATTTTTTTTTAAATGTATAAAGTTAAATTATTGCTTTTCCTCTTTTTTATATTTCATTAAATATATAGTAAATCGTGTTTTATACATTATCAAGAGTTACATATATCTATAATATGTAATTGTTTTTACATCCTAACTCTAAAGAACTCTATTTCATGATATGTTAAGTAACATTTGTTTTTTGTTTTTAATATGTACATCAATGATTTTTCAAACAATACATTTGATGTTAATGAATTCTAGTAATTAGAATTCCATTAAGGTATGCTGTCTAAAATTTCCATTTTGTAATTCCCATTCTAACATCTTTTCTCTTTGAATTATGTCCTAATTTGGTTCTCTTAATGTCTTTTGTGCTTTGTTTAATTTTCAAAACTTCTGGCAATGTTCTAAGTGCCATTTCGTTGTCGTTTATTGATTTTTATTAATGATTTAATTATTGAAGAATCTTAAATTGCTTTTGCAAGTAAGAATGCAATATTTTCTGAAAAAGAAAATGCTACATACCTGAAAATTAGTATCATTTAAATAGTAGAAGAGCATTTGAATACATTTAAATACTTTGTTAATGTTTAAATAATTAAATAAATTTAAAATTCTAACTGATTGTTTAATTTTGTTACCGTGTTTGACAAAGATATAACTAATGAACACTCAAATATAATTGATTTTTCTTGTAAAAGCTATTATTACGGTATGTGTAATAATAGGGTTATTTTGTAATTAACATCCTGTTAAAATGAAAATATGGAAGGATGGAAGGATAATTATCCTTATTTTTTGGATGAGAGTTTGTTAAAATGAATTAAAAAATAATTATTTTAAAGGAATACTTTCTCTGTTTCTCTGTTGTTCTGAATTTAATAGTTTTGTCATTTATCTGCACATTTTCTTCTTTTAAATCATTGATTTTTAACATCAGTTTTTTTTTTATATTGTAAATTTATATATTTTTATTTTATATTGTATATTTTTATAGTGAATTTTAAAAATATATATAAAAGTTAAATTCATAAATATAATACTATACAGAGCATTAGAATTGTTTTGTCTCTGATTCACAAAATTTTAATTTTTTAGAAGAACAATATATACAATTAAATATGATAAAGTAATTTTACCGTACTTTTAAAATTGCATTTTGAATAAAGATACACATGAAAAAGAATTTACCAAAAAAGAAGAGATAAATTCAACCAACTTAAATAAATATCTCATTCTTAAGTTCTTCGTTCAAACTTTATCATAATCGAAAATATATTTTTAATATTTAATTTATTATGCATCTAAATTATTTTAAAAAGTCAATATTTTTAATAAATCAATAAAATTCCTTTTGCAAAACTGAAATATTATGTACAGTATTATATTTTACATTTCTTTATTGCATTTCTTTATTTTACATTTTTGGGCCTTATTTTAAAATAATTATAATGGAAAATCAATATAACAAAATTTGAATGAAAGTTGTTACAAAAATCAGACAAAAATTTAGTAGCTTTTTTCATCTACTCAACACGTATGATCTTTTTTAATAAGGCACATTATTATTTTAAATAAATACAGCAAACATTCATGACAATACATGATAATATAAAAATCTACTTCTATTATTAGGAGCATCACAATAAATTTAAACATCAATATAGTTCCTGCTATCTGTTAGAAATCTAAGTTAATTTTTTTCTCTGAAGTAGGTGCTAATTACTTGTAATGAATAACCTTTTATCACGGCCTACTTTTTATGTTTTATTCAGGACTTAATGAACTGGTATACAATGCACCTATTCATTCATGGTTGATTGTGTTTCAGTCATTATCAGGACTCTGAAAGGGGGAATAGGGTTATTACCATGGACCCCAAGTTATGTAACAATTGCTTTTTGAAATTGAAGTCGGATCAAAAACCAAATGAAAGGTGTTGTATTCAATCATATCATATTCTTAGTCATTAATGAAGAAGTTTGTTCTATTTATAGGGGATGTTGCAGATGAAATGCAGTAGCAGATGTTACTTTTACAAAAGGAGAGGTTACAATCTTCCCCCATGGTTCCCACAGACTTCAAGGCAAGGAGTTAGAAATGAAAGACATTGCAGCTCCTGTAATAGCAGTTTTAGCGTTTTCGATGTATGGGCAAGCGGACTTGTCTTTGAAGTAGTTTCTTCAAAAATAAGTCCGATCCATGTGTGTCCAAGTAACAGGTGGACAGAAAAGTTCGTAGGCGACAAATAGATGGCGCTACTAGTATTAAATCAATATGATTTTTAGTTAGCCGTAATCTTCAAAAGATGTGTATAAATTTGACGGCTGTTGCACTATTAGTATGTGAGTTATAGCATATTTAGTGAAGTTATAGCATTTTTAGTGTTCATCACGTGCAGTCCATTCGGCTGACTGTCGATTGGACTCCTGTGTGAAATGATGGAGCCATGTTTCATCCATTGTCACGTATCGACACAAAAATTCGGGTTTATTACGATTGAACAGCTCTGCTTTGAATCATCAATTCGTTGTTGTTTTGGGTCGATTGTGAGCTCTGCGCCGTTTTGAACAGAACTTCCGCATACCCAAATATTCATACACGATATGCCCAACATGTTCCTTTGATATCTTTAGCGTCTCAGCTATCTCAATCAACTTCACTTTACGGTTATCAGAAATTATTGTGTGGACGTTTTTTGATGTTTTCGTCGGTAACAGCCTCTTTGGGGCGTCCACTGCGTGCATCGCCCTCGGTTAAATTTAGCAAACCACTTCTCTACGGTTGATTTTCCTGGTGAAAAGTCCGAATAATGTTTATCAAGCCAAGCCTTGGCTTCAATAGTATTTTTTTTTTTTCGCCAAAAAGTAATGCTTTAATTAACACATGAAATTTCTTTTTATTCATTTTTTCAAACTAACAAAAGTTGCTTCACTAAAAATGCTATAACTCACATACTAATAGGGCAACAGCTGTCAAATTTGTACACTTGTCTTTTGGAGGTTAGGGCTAACTAAAAATCATATGGATTTAATACTAGTAGCGGCATCTATGTGTCAGCCTACGAACTGTTACATGTCTTGTGTGTACAAGTCCGATCTGTTACAAGTTCTTCATCTGTGTGTGACTCCAGAGAACGTTTTAACGTTTGACGGCCCTTTTTTCTGAGAGGAAGAACTGGTAAAAGTATCATTGTCTCTGAAGGGTGTTAGTGCAGAGGTATGATACTATCACTATTGGGTATGATGGCCTGTCACGAATGACAATGATATAGGATATGGGTGATTTTTTGGATGAATTATCAAGTATGGGTTCGTTTCGGTATGAACTTTGAAGACGTTTTTTTTTTTTTTTTTGACTTACTGATGGGAAATAAGGTTGCCCAAACTTGGTCATCTAGAGCAGGGGTCTCCAGCCTACTGTTTACTCCAGCAAGCACCAAGGCCAAACCCGTTTTAATTTTTCTGCCATTATCTATAATATTTAGATTAGTCACCGAGTACGCGCTCTGAGCGAGCATAGCGATAGACTTGCTAAATTCGCTGGTTCAATTGCTGAAATTACTATTGTGTGTAATCTCGTACATAAATCTTATTAATATTTTTACAAGTGGATACACCGTGGTTTCATTCACGTTAATTTAGCTTTTCCGTTCATAAGGGATTTTCAGGATAAAAATCATAAGTTTGATTCATGATATATACATTTCAAACATCGATATATATACATAGGCGATACTCTTCACCCCAAAATAACTAGCGAGGGTAACCGCAGGATGTTCACTAGTTTATAATGTTAGTGGGGTTCATTTCAATTATTTGTTAGTTGTTATGCTTAAGTTAAATTTTATGCATATTATGCTTGTCATTAAGCTTTACCCAGCAAGTCAATAAAACTGAGTTATTTTCATTCTGTGTTTTTTTATCCGACTTATCACAGCAACCATAAGCTATTCGCTGTCGCGGGCCGTAATGGCGGGCCGTAGTTTGGAGACCCCTGATCTAGAGTGTAAAATTCTTATCTTAAATCACTGCTTACTTTGATTTTATTTCAGTTTAATTTGTTTCCTTGTTCCGTTTGTCATAGTCGCGAATCTTTTTGAAGGTAATTTTTGCTACAAAGTTGTCGTTTTCCACCCAACCTTGAAATCTTGAACGACTTCGTTCTCAGTTCGCAATTTTTTCCAAAATTTAGAAAGGCAGATGTCCTTTGGCCTTCCTTTCCTTTGGCCAAAGGCAGATGCAGGGCCTTTGGTGTCACAGACGGCGGCATTCATAGCGAAACGAATAATTAATTGTTTTCAATGTCGATTGTCATGTTCTTTACCAAAAGATTTGCTAGACTGTTTTAGCGATCCCTGTTTTTGAGATCCATCGGATTAGCTCCGGGAAATTAAACTGGGATTAAATTTTGACTGAACCAGATTTATTGAGGGATAGAGCTAATGATTTGGGGTCGATTATTATTGTTGATTCTTTTGGGTATATAGTACTACAAAAAGACTTGAAACTCTGGTTGAAAATATTTTCGTACTTTATTATAAGGACATTAAGTTTTTTGTTGTTTAAAAGAGATTTGTGTAACTATTTTCACTAAGTTCGCAGGGATGTGATTCAGTTTTCACTGCCAATACACCATTATTTCGAATGACGATTTTATAAAGTTTTACTTTATTCGAGATGCTTCAGAGCGAATTCCATTGTCCTCCGTGGAGATCTAGGACTAGCCCTGCTGCATTTATAAAATCTGTACCAAGAAGTGTACAATGTTCTTCAGCATTTTTAAGCAATCATTTCTGAAGGAATAATCTTTCGTTGGATGATTAAATTTAAAACTATATAGTAAATAAATCCATTAAAGTCCATTGGTTATCGAAAAACATGTTAAGTCAATAGTTTGGTTATCGAAAGCTTATTGTTGCTGTAATAAGTTGGATAAAAACCAGAATGATAATAACATGTTTTATTTAATTACTAGAAGATGACAAGCATAATACGCAGAAAATTTACTTAAGCATAACAACTAACTGGAAATTATAGATAATAGACGAAAAATCTAATATATCTTCTAGTAGTATGCATAAAGCAGGGCTGCTTTTGTGTTCGCCAATCAAACTGTATCAAAAGTATCATTGATGCTGCTTTTGTGTTACAAACTGATTTTGATGCTGCTGAACGCTTGATGGATGATTTTCCATGGAAAAACTGCACAGTTTAATTGGTTGAGACTTGTTTCTATTTTTTAATACATTTTATTAGTTTCACCTGTATTTGTTTGTCTGTTTGTTTGTAACTGACTCTTTGGGCTCGATTTTGCCATACTTTAAGCGATCAGATTTAATTTAAACGTTGTAGACTTATCAAGGACCGACGACACTAAAATATTTTGATAAGTTTATTATCTCATCATGATTAGGATTGCCAGGATTAGTAATTTTATCTCAACTTATTAAAGAGCGATTTAACCCATGTAGAATGAAAGTACCTAAGACATTCAAACCTACGTGGAACAATGGCACAACGGATAACGCGCCTGACTATGGATCAGGAGATTCCCTATTCGAATCCTGGCTGGCTCGACATATTGGCATTTAGCCTTTGTTTTACTCACAATTAAATTATTGTAAGAACTATAGTTCCAGTCATCCGTACCGGGACCTCATTTAAATATTATAGTTTAAAAACACTAAAAAACACGTTTTTAGAGTTAATCAAACTAAAAAGAAAAAAATAATTGTTAACATAAGAATAAAATGACTGACGAGAAAATGAATGTCACTGTTCTAAAAGCGTGGGTTGCTTTGTATGACATTTTTAAACTAACTATGTATTTCGGAATGAAACTAATGAAAAATTATTAAATATCGAGCACCCCACGCTTTTAGAACAGTGACATTAATTTTCTCGTTAGTAATTTTATTCTTATGTTAACAATTATTTTTTACTTTTTAGTTTGATTAACTCTAAAGCGTTTTTTTCTTTTTTTAGATTTTTTAAACTATAATTTATTTCATTGATGGGTTAAATGTCAAACATTTAGAATTTATGACGCCTAACATTCCACCGCCATAACAAGTAATAGCGGTATGAGTTTCTGGATTTAGGGGCGGTTTTTTTGTTTCTTTCTCTTCGTTTTCTCTCTCTCTTTTTCTTTTCTCTTTCTTTCTTTGTTTTCTCTTTCTTTCTTTCTTTCTTTTTCTTTTTTTTCTTTCTTTGTCTGTTAAAAATTATTTTCTTGGAAAATTTGGGTTCCTGTGTTTGTTTGACTGGTATATAACTAATTTAACGTACATAAAAAAAAAGTTAACACTATGTTTTGGCAAATTAGTTCAATATAGAATTTTCTAGCAAATTATACAATAACTTACCTGATTACTTAATGAAAAATAATTTAATGTAAAGCAGATTTAGATTCTTTAGTTTTAAATGTTACTGTTTAAATTGTTGATCATGAAATGGCCAATAAAAAAAAAAAACATAATAATAAAAAATAAATAATGATGAAATTAAATTTAAAAAAAATAATATTACAAAAAATAATTAGATTATTTTTAAATCCGGGATATTAGTAATATAATACGAACTTTTTACATAAACTATTTTATCAACATTAAATAAGAATCAAAAAATAAATTGGATTAAATGATTTTCTATGCGTTTCAACTCTGCTGTTAAAATTTCTTTTTTAATTATAAATACAAGAGGCATATTTTAATTTCCGATCACAAAACAGCAAGAAAAAAAACCTATTCTGAAAAAGAGTTTCTTTTGAATATGAATACGCTCACGAAAAAAAAAAAAAAAAAAGATTTCAGTTGTTCACAACTTAGACAAAAAACAAAACGAACTTCATTGAGAATTGCTGAGCACTCAAAATTCTAGCCGACGCACTTCCGTTTCGCCATTTTTTTTAAATTGGATCTAATAGAATTTATGAATTTAAATTAACAGATTAAAAAATTGTATTAATATTTTTTTTTTCAATGAAACAAAAATAAAAATACGTTATATTCTACTGAATAATATAAAGTTACAAATATAAAAAACTGAACTATCAACAAAATATTTTTATTATTAATTAATGGTCTGTAAGATATTTTATTTTCAAATAAATACAATCGTTTTGAACTTTATTTAACTAATAAAAGGAATTTTTTATATTTTCATTTTTAAAATATTATATTCCTCTTATTATAATACTACAAATTAACATTAATATTGAACAAATATATTTTTTTAATATTTTTTTTTCATATACGCGAAAATGTTCCAATAATATAATTAAAATAATATTAAAAATTTTCTTTCAAATATTAATAATAATATATAACTGATTCCTTCTACCCACTGATTTCCGTTTGGAAAAAATTGTCAGTTGCCCTATAGATTCTCACCCCGGGAGAAAATATATTTTGAACATGCTGCGCGTAGCCGAGTTTCGAATTTCAACTTAGAAGTGGAATCCTTCCATGAATCTATAATTATCTGTCTTTAAATGTGTTGAATATTGTTTGTCTTTAATTGTATGTGCATGGTATTTATTAGTGCGTAAAAAAAGGTGTTAGTTCTCCAACATGTGCCTCAAGTATGTCATCCCAACAACACCCAGTTACAATATGTGGTACTTATGTATTAACGGTACCTTGGCGACAGACTTGGCGGTTTTAAGTGTCGCCAATCTTTATTATTTGGAATAAAAATATTTTGAAAGCATTTTGATTTTAAATGAAGTGCATATATATATATATTATTATTTGGAACAAAAACTTTAAATGTAGATTGGCACCAAATCTGTAGCGCGTGTGCTCTTTATTGGTGCAACTGTCATAAAGTACCGTTAATACATAAGTACCCAACATGTTTTCCCAACCTACACACTACAATATATAAAAATTTTAATTCTGAAGCAGAAAAAAATTCCATTAAATACATTAAAAATAAATATGATTCTAAATAAACAGAACACCTTTTTTAGTTACTTTATGCTTTACTAATAAATATATGATGAGTTTTATTATCTTAAAATTTTTCGTTGATTTTTGAACCAGATTTTAAATCATCCAGAAGAAATTGAAATTAATTTTGAATTCCTCACTAGATAACAAAATAATTAATAATAAATCAATTTTTATATAAAAAAAAAATTTCTTTTGTTTAAAATATACTGAAACAACCAGTACTTTATCAAGTTTAAATTATTTGGATAAATTATTAATAATTTTCATAATTTATATATTTTACTAAACCAATTACTTCTATATTTTACTTTTTGACAATATAAAAACATACATAACTGATGATATAAAACAATCATTTTATCAAATAATTAAAATATATATATATATTTTTTTAAATCCTCTAAAATTTCAATGGGTAAACAATTTCAATGGTAATTAACAATAGATTAATAAAAGATATATTACTTTCTTTTAAAAATTACTTCCCTTGATTAATTTATTATTTTTTGTTAATAAATCAGACAATAGAGACAACACAATGACAATTTTTATAATGTAAATAACATTAGTTTAGTTTTCATATGTATACAATATAAATTGCATATCATGCGTAAAAACATGTATTTCTTTTTCTTAAAATTTAAAAGTTGATTTTTAAACCAAAAAAATAATGCTAATTAACAATCTTAAGTAAATTTTACATGAGAAATTAAAAGTTCAAACATATTTGTTTAATATACTTATCCATCCATGTATTCTTTTTTTTTTTATTATATCCCCAGACAAATAAAGCCATTAATAAGTTGCTTATGAACATAATAATTAATTAAGGGTTATTATGTTAAAAAAAACAATTAACTTATATCCGTAGAAAAACTAATATGGTAACGATGATTACAAACTTTAATTAAAACTCTTTTACGGAGACTTAAATAAAAAGATATCAATAAACATTCTTCTTTTGCTATTAATCCTGTCCAACAAAAGAAAGTCGACTTGCTTTTGTTCCCAAATGTAAATTTAGAACACAAGAGGAAATGAAGAATGACCCCATAAAAAATGTAAGCCTTTAATCTTACAAAACCCGTTTTCAATTGTGATAAATTTTTCTTTTCAAATTAAACGGAGAAAAAAAAAGGTAATTTTCCTTATCATTAATAGGAAACATTCTTTAAAAAAAAGATATTCTCTGACATCGGAAGTATTTGGTATAAAAATTCTTCCATTTTTATTTTAAAAAGAGGACTTGATGTGGATCCCAGTTGAAGGCAGACTTGAATGAACCCGTGTTCTTTATCAAAGTCCTTTTAATTCTTTTCTTACATTATTTTCTAATTTATTTCAGAACAATGGCATCTATTAAACAATAGAACTATACATTAATTGGTAGCTAATCTGTGACATTGTTTACTTGTTGTATAAAGAGAGTTATAATATTTTTTTGTCCAAAAATATTGTATTTTACCGTTTATATTATGTGTAAATAGAGAGTTCATTTAAAAGAAAAATGCTTTTAAAACGTAATTATACTTACCTAAAGATGATGGAAGATGTCCCAAGTTCAATACTTTTTAAGTACTTGTTTTGATATAATTTGTAACTGAAAATCTTGGTTTTCAAAGTGTGATAAATTTCTAATTTGTTTTCAATATATTTAATATTTCTTTAAACATTCATCATTATAATTTTTTAATTTAAAATCTGATAATATATTTCTTTTTCAATCTAAAATTGGGATATGTAGTGAATTACATTGCTAAAAATATAAAACACTGTAGTATAAAATATTTTCAATATAAAAATAGAGATTTTGTTTACAATCACATCATTTGATTATTCACTTCTATCTGAAAGCAATAAAAGAAATCTTCTTCTTCAATAGCACAACGTGGCCTGATGGCAAATTGGCTAGTTATCTGTATCCTTTGGTATCACAGGCTTCAAATTCGAATCACGGTAGAAACACAAAGAAAGTACACACGTACAAAGAGCATAGTCTATTGTCTTACCATATAAGGAACAAAGTCGATGTCAAAACATAGTAGGAACGTAGTCATTAGTTTAATTTAGCAGGATATTAGTTATATATATGTATTTCTATTATAGTAGATATACTTTCTTTAAATTAAATGAATTAATTTCATAACTTATTTTAATTTAATTAGAATTTTAACTATGGTGCTTGATGATTAGTGTTGGGTTTCCGAATTAATTGAGATTGGTTTAAAACTCGACTAGCGATGTAAAATCTAAATCTTCGGTGCATATCGAAATAAATCTGTAAATCGTAATGTTATTTTTTTTTAATACGAGGGGAGAATATAAGACAGTAAACTAGTCTAGATTAAACATTTTTTGGGTGTCTGTTCTAAATTATGGCTGTATAATTCGGCCATATCATTCCTAAAAGTGTAAAAAATGTTACAACTTTGAAACGATGTTAGATGTAGTAGTACTTAACATTCACGAATTGTGCGTTTCAATCTAAAAGGTAAGTTTCCATTAAGATACTGCATAAATGATAAGTAGCAAACTTGTCACTTTTTGAAAATATCCTGCCCTTTTATCTGAATATATTTCAGATTCAATGGAAAAAGAGATTTTTATTTCAGAGTAAGATGCGACATTTTTAATGATGCGTTACTCTCAAAGAAGTACTATTTTTGAATAATAGCAGTATAAATGCTCTAATGCCTATAGAAAAGCAGTGCTCCGGCAAAAGAACTTTTTTTTGAAAAAAAAATGTAACTTTGTACTAAAACATGCATGACTCTTTTCATTGTATAAAAAGAAACTAGAAAGAGTAATGCATATAAAGGCGAAAAGGGTCTTTTGAATTTTAAAAGTACTTACTTCTTTTTGAAAAAAAATTCCGAAGTAAAAGTTTCAAATATTCATCCATTCCAAGTTACTGTATAACGCAATACTATATATCGTTGTGATATCTATTTTTTGTCGGAAAGAAATAAAAAATAAAATGTTTTTTTTTTTCATTTATGTATAAGAAAGAAATTCAAAAATAAAGTACACATTTATAGCACATAAATATTTTGTCACTGCATTTTTTCAGTTCTTTTGCTATTTATTACAGAATAAATATTAAAAAAAAATTTAAGTACATATTTTATAGGGGCTACGGTGTATTCATTTAAAGATCAATAAAATTTATTTTTACCTTAAAGAGAGATACTTTGGAATTTTAACGTCAAATAAATACGAAATATTTTTCTGAAATATAATATTGCATTTATACAATGTTCTTATTCAAAACGTTCTTATTCTAATTCTTCTTCTAAACGTTATTATTCTTATCTCTAATGCCTTATTTTATCTCACATAGTTAATTACAAAAGATTAGTATTTATCTTCCATGGTTAATCTTCCAAAAAGATTAATATTTGTCTTCATATGTTATCGCTAAAATTTAAAACCGTGTTTAGCATATAATTTTTACTCTAATTATTGTTGTTGTTGGTGTCGTATTCCCTAAAGAGTACAAGAAAATCAAATATCGTGGTGCCTCGTATAATATTGGTTATGTTGATTGCCAGCTCGGAATATAAATCATCTCCAGAAAGATGGTCCAGGCAATGTATGGTGGCGCAACAGTTGGACAATCAAAGACATGATAAAGGAGTATGTAAGCTCGACATCAGGACAGTTGCACATTTCTGGTAATTTTTAATGCAATCAGATAGTTTTATTTAATTATTTGTCCTTAAAATTTATTTTTTATTTTACAAATTCTTTTACGTTAACGAATTCTTTTAAACGTTAACGAAATAACGTTAATTCTTCGTTTAATCTCTAAGGCCTTATTTTATCTCACACGGTTAATTGCAAATTATTAATATTTGTCATCATATATTATCTTTAAAATTTAAAAGCTTGTTTAGTATATTCATAAATATTCTAACAATAAAATAATCACTTGTTCTATTTTTCATATATATATATATATATATATATATATATTTGTATGTCGGTGTTGCAGTATAGTCTGTAGATGTATAATGAAGGCTCAACTTTGAATTCCAAGAGAAATTTTTGAAGTGTCTTAAAGTGATATGGGAGAAAACACGGAAATTACCATCTGGAATCCTGACTATCGATTACACAAACTATCTAAAGCGATAATCGATTCATCTCACTTTGAAAAGCAAAAGACCACGACAAGGCTTCCGATAAATTCTCACATGTGCACATTAGTGACACATGATACAGCTGGCCTATGAATCCTGGTTTTAGTACTCTCTAATAGTGTCATTTGAAGAATATTTTAAATGTTTGGCGCAATTGAGCCAAACATTACCTTAATATCACTATCTACTTGCCTACAAATATTATTTAAATAAATTTTTAATTTTTATGTTGTTATGTTTCAAAATAGCGAGAACCAAAAACGATTAAAGGACTGCGATTAAAAGAGTGATTGATTAAAGGATAATGATTAAAAGGACTTCCAGCCGAAAACAACTTTTGAAACAGCTTTTATCTAAGACAGACGGGTTATTACGATATCTGCCGCCTTCATGTGTTATACAGTCCTACACAAGATAAGAAGGAAGACATAATTATTTTCTTTCCTTTTTTTTGGACTTTAAATGCAATTGCCATTATCTGTACAATTTCAAAATAGAGATCAGCAAAATCTTTTACAAGAGTGTACAGCATTTCCAGACGATTTGCTTAAAGAACTGTGAGACGGAAATGACGTTTTAGATCTCTCTTCGACGATAGATTACGATCTATTCTTTCAAGTGCTACACAATCATAGGCAAACTGACAAGGGATCCATTATTCATTCCTTTATTCTTTGACATTTAATGCAAATACCATTATTTGGACTGTTTCAAAATTGATTGAACCAAAAACATCACATATAATAATTAAATCATTTGACGACAACTTATTTAAAGTCACTGCGTGTCAGAAATGAATTTTGGAACATCTTTCTTCGACGACAGATGGTATTACAATCTCCCCCTTCACGTGCTACATAGTCAAAACCAAATTAACACGAAATGCATAATTTCTTTCTTTCCTGCTTAAGATTTTAATGAAATTGTCATTATTTTTAGTGTTTCAAAATAAAGATAAGCAAATACTTTGCGTAGAAGAGTATATACAGCTTTTGATGAGGACTTCTTTATAAAAACTTTTTGTCAGAAATGGCCTTTTGGAATATATTTTCTCCGACGACAGACGGGTTATTATTATGTCTCCCTTCATGTGCTACACATACGCAAACTAACAAGGAATTCATTATTCATTTCTTTCCCTATTGAGGTTTTAATGCAATTGTCTTTATTTGTACTATTTCAAAATAAAAAGAATAAAAAATTCTGCCTGCAAGAAATACCGGTTTTAATGACGACTTGTTTAAAGGAACTGCGTGTCGGAAATGACTTTTTAGAACATCTTTTTTTAACGACAAATTATGAACTATCCTTTCACGTGTTACACAATCAAAGACGAACTAACAAGATAGGTATAACTCCTTCCCTTATTCCTGGTCTTCTAATGCATTCGTCATTATTTGACTCAAAAAGTCAACAAAATTAATCAAGTCGTTATATTGATTCAAATTAAAGATAAACAAAAACTGACATTTTGGAACATCTTTATTCGACGATAGATGGTTTATTTCGATCTCTCCCTTTACGTGCTACATAGTCATAGCAAACTAACATGGGTTTAGCTCTTCAAACTTACTTCTTGGGCTTTTAATGCAAATGTCATTATTTATACTGTTTCAAAATAGAATGAGCTAAAAACTTTGCATAGAAGTGCGCAAGGGTTCATATAAAACTGCATTTGTTAGAAATAATATGGAATCTCCCGTATTGCAAAGAAATGATACATTTTTTGTCACTTTTGGAACAACGCCACATTGCTTCTTTCCGCTACACTCTTTTAGGACTCGAAGTATACATCTAAAAATCAATAGTTCAAAAGATCAGCCATTGTTCATGTTTTATTGAACATCCGCCTGTTTTGCCCGAAGCGTCGAACTCAGCTGTCAGGTAGAATTTATAGCGACTCGTAGAAAATAGCTCAATTTCCTGTTGCCGCTGTAGACTCTTTTCTCATATGTTCCTAGGAAAGATATGTTGTTTTTTGCAACAACAATAAAAAAAAAAAAAAAAAAACCTCCGGATAGTTTGTGAGAAGTATCGATTTCATATATGGTAAAATGCCTCCCATATAAATATAATATATATCGCCAGCGCTGCTGGTATTTCTGTAATAAACTGACTTAATAAGATGAATCCACTTTTCTGGCAGAAATGTAAGGATTTTGGGGGTTGTTGAATAAATGTATTGTTTCCTTTTGATTATTTTAGATGTAAAATAAGATTTGTTATTGAAGTGTAAAAAAAACATTGAAATTGTGGAATTTATTTCAAATCTATTTGTATTTGATGGGTTATTATATCTCTTCCTTCACGTGGTACACAGTCATGAGGAAATTAACAAAGAAGATATAATTAATTTCTTTGGCTTTTATTGCAATTGTCCTTATTTGTGCTGTTTCAAAATAAAAAGAATCAAAATTTTATTCCTACAAGAATTACCGCTTTTGATGACAACTTGCTTAATGGAACTGCATGTCGGAAATTATTTTTTAGAACATCTTTCTTTCACGACAGACAAGTTATTGCGATGAAAGGAAGACATTATTCATTCCTTCCTTCTTTTGGCTATTATAGCAATTGTCCTTATTTTTACCGTTTCAAAAATAAAGAGAATCAAATATTTTGCTTACAAGAATTACAGTTTTTGAGAACGACTTGCTTACAATGTCAGACATGACATTTTAGAACATCTTTCTTTAATGGCAAATTATAAATTATTCCTTCACGTGTTTCACAATCATAGGCAGACTAAAGAGGAAACATAATTCTTTTCTTTTCTTGTTGGGCTTTTAATGCAATTATCATTATTTGTACTGGTTGAAAAATTGAGATAACCCAAAAATTTGCATAGATGAGTGTACTTTTTAGAGTGTTCATATAAAGCAGCATTTGTTAGAGATCTTATGGAATCGCTGGTATGCAAAAATAAAATTAAAAAAACATTTTTGTCCCTTTTAGAACAACGCCACATTGCTTCTTTCTGGGAATTTACTTTGTAGGGGATGAAAATAATGTATTGTTTCTGTTGATTATTTTAAAATTAAAATAGCAGTTTTGATTTTGAAGTGTAAAAAAATCATTGAAATTGTGGAATTTATTTCATATCTATTTGTATTTGATGGGTTATTATGATCTCTTCCTTCAAGTGCAACAAAGTCATGAGAAAATTAAAAAGGAATATATAATTCATTTCTTTCTTTCGCTTTTACTGCAATTGTCCATATTTGTACTGTTTCAAAATAAAGAGAATCAAAATAAAGCGAATCAAAATTTTATCCTACAAGAATTACCGCTTTTGATGACAACTTGCTTAAAGGAACTGCATGTCGGAAAGACTTTTTAGAACAACTTTCTTTGACGGCAGACAAGTTATTACGATTAAAGGAAGACAATATTAATTTATTTCCTTCTTTTATTGCAATTATCATTATTTTTACTGTTTCAAAATAAAGAGAATTAAACACTTTGCCTACAAGAAGTACCACTTTTTATGACGACTTGCTTAAAGGAACTGAGAGTCGGAAATGACTTTCTTTCTTTGACGACAGACAAGTTATTACGATTAAAGGAAGACAATATTAATTTATTTCCTTCTTTTTATTGCAATTATCCTTATTTTTTACTGTTTCAAAATAAAGAGAATTAAACACTTATGCCTACAAGAAGTACCACTTTTGATGATGACTTGCTTAAAGGAACTGAGAGTCGGAAATGATTTTTTAGAACATCTTTCTTTGACGACAGAAAAGTTATTGTGATTAAAGGAAGACATTATTCATTTACTTCCTTCTTTTTATTGCAATTATCATTATTTTTACGGTTTCAAAATAAAGAGAATCAATCGCTTACAAACCTACAAAAATTACCGCTTTTGATGACGACTTGCTTAAAGTGTCAGACATGACTTTTTAGAACATCTTTGTTTGACAGCAAATTATGAATTATTCCTTCACGTGTTACATAATCATAGGCAAACTAACAAGGGAACATAATTCATTTATTTTCTTTCTGGGCTTTTAATGTAAGCCATTATTTTTACTTGTTGAAAACAGAGACAACCAAAAACTTTGCATAGAAGAGTGTACGGCTTCATATACAGCAGCGCTTGTTAAAAACAATATAGAGTAGCTAGTATTGTAAAAATAAAATTATTTTAGAACAACATCACATTGCTTCTTTCTGCTACAAACTTTTAGGACTCGAAGTGTATACATCTAAAAATCAATAGTTCAAAAGATCAGCCATTGTTCATGTTTTATTGAACATCCCGCCTGTTTTGCCTGAAGCGTCGAACTCAGCTGTCAGGTAGAATTTATAGCGACTCGTAGAAAATAGCTCAATTTCCTGTTGCCGCTATGGACTCTTTTCTCATATGTTTCAAGGAAAGAGATGTTTTTTGCAACAACAATAAAAAAAAAAATGCCCTGGATAGTTTGTGAGAAGTATTGATTTCATATATTGAGATGCCTAACATATAAATAGAATACAGATCGGCAGCGTTGCTGATATCTCTGTAGTAAACTGACTGAATAAGATGAATTCCTTTTTCTGGCAGAAATGCGGGGATATTTTTAGGTAGGGGACTGTTGAAAAATTTATTGTTCCCTTTGATTATTTTAGATTAAAAATAACAGTTTTGTTTTAAAGCGTAAAAATATCATTCAAACTGGGGGAATTTGTTTCAAATCTATTTGTATCGCAGATAAATGTAGTTTTTCTCAAAAAAAATAATAATAATAATAATAATAACAATAATAAAATAATATTTTTATTCAAAGATTATTTCGTAATCTGAGCTTTTATGCATCCAAAATTCTTGTCGAGCCTCTCAAAGGAAATATATTTCAGTCAATCAATGTTGTTCCAGGGTGCCAAAAACAAATATAAGCAATATTTCAAGGATTTTAGCAGCCACTCCATTCCTCATCACGCTAAATGGAGAAACTTTCCAAGATGCTGGATAAATATGTTTATTTTAGTTATAAATATATATTAGCTATCCGGATTTCGAGTATGTATATATATATATATATACATCTTGATGTATATAATTCTTCTGTAAGTGTGTTTGCCACCGAATTTCTTCTAAACGGCTGAACCCATTTTGATGAAATTTTGTGTGTGCGTTGAGTGTGTCCTTGGATGGTTTAAATTACCAATTGGACTCGGTAGGTGGAGCTGTAATCGGGTTATATATATATATATATATATATATATATATATATATATATATATAATGTAGTCATTTAATCGTAGTTTTTAGGTTATATATATATATATATATACACACTGAAGTGACAAAAGTCATGGGATAGCAATATGCAAATTTTCAGATGGCAGTAGCATCGCGTAGAACAGGTATAAATGCGCAGTGCTTTCGCAGAACTTTCATTTCTGTTCAAAGTTATTCATGTGAAGAGATTTTGACGTGATGATGACCGCACGACGGGAATTATAAGACTTTGAACGCGGAATGTTAGTTGGAGCTAGACGCATGGGTCATGCCATTTCGGAAATCGTTAGGGAATTCAACATTCCCAGATCCCCTGTGCCAAGAGTGTGCCGAGAGTATGAAATTTCAGGCATAACATCCCACCATGGACAGCGCAGTGGTCGACCGCTTGCACTTAACTACCGAGACCGGCGACGTCTGCAAAGAGTCGTAAATTCTAACTGACAAGGAACAATGCGTCAAATAACAGCAGAAATCAATGTGGGACGTACAAGGGACTTGTCTGTTAGAACTGTGCTGAGAAATTTGGCTTTCTTGGGCTATTCCAGCAGAAGGCCGACTCGAGTGCCTTTACTGACAGAACGACATCGCTTGCAGCGACTCTCGTGGGCACGTGAGCATATCGGTTGGTCCCTAGATAAATGGAAAACCGTGGCCTGGTCCGATGAGTCACGATTTCAGTTGGTAAGAGCTGATGGTAGGGTTCGAGTGTGGCGCTGACCCCACGAAGCCACGGACCCAAACTGTCAGCAAGGCACTGTTCAAGCTGGTGGTGGCTCCGTAATGGTGTGGGCTGTTTATTCATGGCATGGACTTGGTCCTCTGGTGCTACTGGACCGAACATTGACTGGAAATGCTTATGTTCAGCTACTTGGAGATCACTTGCAGCCATTCATGGACTTCATGTACCCAAACAACGATGGGATTTTTATGGATGACAATGCGCCATGTCACCGGGCCACAACTGTTCGCGATTGGTTTGTAGAACATTCTGGACAATTCCAACGAATGATCTGGCCACCTAGATCGCCCGACATGAATCCCATCGAGCATTTATGGGACATCATCGAGAGGTCTGTTCGTGCCCAAAATCCTGCACCATCAACGCTTTCATAATTATGGACGTCTATCGAGACAGCATGGCTCAATATTCCTGCAGAAGACTTCCAACGACTTGTTGAGTCCATGCCACGTTGATTTGCTGCACTTCGCCGGGCGAAAGGAGGGCCGACACGATATTAAGAGGTATCCCATGACTTTTGTCACTTCAGTGTATATATATATATATATATTGATAAATATTAATATTATCATCATATGAAGGAATGTATATGCATAACCGTATAGGATTTAACAACTTAAATCTTTTTGTTTACTCAAAACAGTTTAATATCTAATTATAAAATTTTTAAAACATCCCTTTTGAGAAATGTGTTTACATATTACAAATTTAGAATGGTTTATGAATTCGACGAAATTTTCTGCTTAATTATAATTATGATTTCTCAGATTATTACTCAATTAAGATTACTGATTACTCAGTACAAATGGGGATAGACCCCTTAACGTCCTCATTTAATTGTATAAAATTTACAATTAATTACTGGCTGCTTAAACCTTAGCAATATGGTAAAAAAATATAGTTTCTAAAAATTTAAAAATGGTATTCTGAAAAAAAAAATTAAAAATACATAAAATAATATAAAAGTAAAATACAAAAATAAAAAGTTTAAGATTTAAAAAATAAAAAAAGAATTTAAGTTAAAAATCCAGTTATTTATGCCATAAAAAATTGTTTGCTGAAACGTGTGGAGCATATCCCTAATGATGATCTGAAGATTCTTTTGTTCTTTTGATGGCATTAGTTATTTGTATTATTAATTTTAATAATACATATAACAGATGCATTCCATTTCAAAAGGAGCAACATTTCTTTTTAAAGGAAGTAGTAGTATTTAATTTTAACTTCAATACTAAATAAAAGGAAACTAGAGGCTCAAGAAAGGAAAAAATGGGCTGGAACAAACTGCAGGTTAGCGCATTGGGCGTCTTAAACATGTATCCAAAGTCTACAATTTATGCTGATACGAAAATTTACTTGTCTATGCCTGTGAAGAGGAAGTAGTTTTCCTAGACAGGAATGTCCTTCAGTTGTTCTCTAAAGGGAGATAAAGACAGTGCAATCTTTAAAGATACCACTGTGGGGAAATTCTTTCAAAATTTCTTTTGTAAAATATTGGTGTCTATATCGCAGGTCACCCAATGTTGCACCTTGTATGATATTGAATATGCTAAACCTCTATTGTTCAAGTTCTAACGTCGACGTCCAAAAGTCAACATTCTTAAGCGAAAGAGCTTGAACTTCACATGGATTTCGTATTCAAATACCGATATTTACAGTTTGTTCACTAAATCAATGCTTAATATTAACTGCCATTTTTTACCATCTATATGGGAAAATGAAGATCTGAAATACAAGTAGAGTTCTTGGAAAGAAAAAAATAGAGAATTATGTTACATTTAAGTGGGAATTTCATACCATGTAACTATAAATCATTTGCTGGGAAATTCCACAAAAGTTAGATTGGAAAACATAAGTCATTTTGTGCCCTCTTTGAAGATATAATCGTAATGGGAATTATATTTGTTAGTGGATCAAAAAATGTTTTTTTTTTTTTTAATATTGGAAAATGTAGATCTAAAGTAAAAGTAGAGTTCTTGAAAGGAGAAAGAGAGAGTTATGTTAATTTTGAGAAGGAATATCATACCATATAACCAATAAATCATTTAATGGGAAATTCCACAAAAGATAAATTGGAAAACATAAGTCGTCTCGTGACCTCGTAGCTCATAATCATAATGGGATACGTATTTATTAGTGCATAAAAACATGTTAATTTTTCAATATTGGAAAATGTATATCTGAAGTACAAGTACAGTTTTTGAAAGATAAATAAACAATCACGTTATTTTTAAGAGGGGATACCATACCACATATCAATAAATCATTTAATGCAAAATTCTACAAAAAACTAGATTGGAAAACATGAGTCGTTACCGAATCTTTTGTAGCTCATAACCGTAATAGGATATGCATTTATTAGTGTATCAAAAAATGCTACATTCGATCAGATTTGTTATAGGTTGATGAACAACAAAAAGGACATTTATTGAAAAATGATAGGGTGAGCCTAAAATTGTTAATTAGCTTGTTCACTTATGGGGTTTAAGTAAATGCTTAAATCCCAAACATTATTTTTATTCATTCACATTTAAAAATATAAATTAACAATTAGCATTAACATCTCTCCATCTGAATTTAACTATTTATTGGTATTAACAGAATTTAACAACAGCTAATTTGATAATAATATTTTTAAAATCTATCACATGCTCATCAATCTAAGTAATATTTACTAAATGATATATTTATAATGTAGTTTCCCAGATATTAATGTTCACAAGTTCTGCTATAATTAAAAACAAATTATAGAATGCAAAAATACATTAGTTATTTTACTTCTATACCTTACATAAGTTATCTTTTTCCATCCTATTTATAAATATTGAATATTATTTTGTATAGTAAATAGTTTCATGTGGATGTCGTTTGAAAGAAGCTCTGAGAGTTATCACCAAATAATCCAACTGTAAATGAGGAACACTCACGCAATCTGGCAATCTTACTACACGAATGCTATCTACCGACATGCTATCTGCCATCGGGTTATGAAATACACATGAAAAAAAATAAGTCTTTTCATCATCTGTAAACATAGGATGCTGCCCCAAAAATGAGGTCTTTAACATCGACCAAATTGTAAAACAACAAAGAATGGGAAATTCGTAAAACTTGAAAAAAAAGATTTCTAAGTTGTAAATAATTCAGTGATATTCTTTTGACTTAGTACCTAAATAGGCATAAATTAAATTTTATCCACACAAATTCAAGTATTAATTCAACAATAGCAAATGACAATGTGTCCATCTCCTTGAACCTTTGTTGCTGCATAAGACAAAACTTCAGCGACAAAGATCTTTGAATAGAAAAATAATTTTCTGGCTTCCAGTTTTATGTGACTGTCAAGGGCCACTTGAATTATTTAAACTATTTTATTTTATTATAGTTATTATTATTGATTATGTATACATAATAATATTTCTATCATTCTATTCTATTTCATGTTAATATTTTTAAATGAATACTTATTTTCTTGTGTTTATACTATCTTATTAATTTCCTGTAAATATTCAATTTATTTTATAAGCCTCGTGGAGGCACGAGAAGATTATTTGGAGTTTTACAGAAAAGCAATAATAACAAATCAGTTTATTAGAATAAACTGATGTAGAAAAACGTTCAGTAGACTAGAACTATGGTGCCTGAATGGCCGAATGACTGAGCTCTGGCGCTCGTGCCATAGATGTTTGTAATGGTTTGGAATTCTTTAGTATAACTGTAGAGCATTGGGCGTATACTGACACCGTAAAAGAAAATATTTCGTAAGTAATAATCCAACTGTCGATGAGAAACACTCACGAAATTTGGCAATTTTGCATAGGTACTAGGTTATTCTAACTACCATTGGTCTATGAAATACTCATGTAAAATAAATCATTTTATGATCTGCAAACATATACTGCTGGCCCAAAATAACGTCGTTAACATCTACTAAAATATAAAGCCAACAAAAAGAATGGCAAATTTGTAAAACGTGGAAAAGATTTGTGATTCAAAGCTACAAATCACTCAAGAGGTATTTTGTTTGAAATTTTGGCCTAGAAACATTGCGTTTATCCACACAAATTCAAGTATCAGCTCAACAGCCTCTGTAGCAATGGACAATGTGAACATCTTCTTCAACATTTGTTGCTGTATCGCATGAAACTTCAATGACAAAAGTCTTTTTCAAAAAAAGCTTTAAATAGGCAATCTCTTTTTCTGGCTTTCAGCTTTTTTGTGACTGGCAAGGACCTCGAATTATTCAAGTTATTTTATTTTTTTTTATGTATGTCTTTATCTGTAATAAAATTTCGATCATTATATCTATGTCTATTTCATGCTAATAAATTTTATACCAACACTCATTTCACGTGAATATACCATGTTATTATTTTCCTGAAAATATTCGACTACTATATTAATAAACTCGTGTATGCACGAGGTGATAATTTTGAGTTTCAAAGAAAAGCAATAACAGAAAATTCTGGTGAAAAATTATGAACACGTGATTTATACATTTGTTGAAATTCTTGAAAGTGGTGTCATCAAGAACATGAGAAAAATTTCAATTTTTAGGTGGACTCAAATTTATTAGAATAAACTGATGTAGATGAGCGTTCAGTAAACTAGATGGGGCCTGAATTGACTAGATCTCTGGCGCTCGTGCCATGGATGTTTGAATTCTTTAGTAGTTTGGACATCCCTTTAAGCGGTAAACCCGATGAGTCTTACGAAATTTTGCATGGGACTATAACGCATTGGGCGTAAAGTGTCACCGTAAAAAGAAAATATTTATATATATAATAATAATAATTAATAATAATAATAAAACATTCACTCAATTTGGCCTAATCTTAAATGAGTGCTGGACCATGCTAACTACCACTGAGCTCCACTTTGAAATATGTCCCGGTCCTAATGAAAAGCGTTGCGGGGGCATTGTTAATATTTTTATTATGTGAGTAACACATACGATTTTCAGGTGATGTCTTTAACATCTACCAAATTGTAAAGCCAACAAAAGAATGGCAGATTTGCAAAACGTGGAAATCGATTTGTGATTCAAAGCTACAAATCACTCAAGAGGTATTTTTGTTTGACATTTTGGCCTAGAAACATTGCATTTTATCCACACAAATTCAAGTATCAGCTCAACAGCCTCTGTAGCAATAGACAATGTCACCATCTTGAACATTTGTTGCTGCATCAGTGAAATTTCAATGACAAAAGTCTTTTTCAAAAAGCTTTAAATAGGCGATCTCTTTCTGGCTTTCAGTTTTGTGTGACTATCTCAAGACATTTGAATTATTTAAACTTGTTTTATTTATTATCTGTCTTTATCATTAAATAAAATTTATATCATTTATATCCTATGTTAATTCTAATGCGTTCCTAAAATATTTTATATCATTTTATTATTTTCCTGTGAATATTCGATTTATTTCTTGAGCCTCGTGGATGCATGAAGTGATTATTTGGAATTTCAAAGAAAATTAATAATTTTATATTCTTGGGAATTGTTATTAATGAATCATTGCTAATTATTAAAGTAATTATGTCAAAACTTGTCATTAATATCAAATTTCATCTGGCAAAATTATTTCAAAGAACTACCTATAAGTGGAACTGCCGAAAGAGTAAAACCGCTAAAATATGAGGAGAAAATGCTTTGAGATTATTTTAAAAGAGTTTTTTAAAAAATTATATTTTTATTCTAGCGAAGAACCAAGTCATTTTTAAGAACTCAATCTTTACAACTTTTAGAAATATGATTTTTCTCTTGCGAAGAGACTATAAACTGGTCTCTGAACATTTTCGCATAAGTGTATAGCAATTTTAAATCCCTAGTCACAGAAATACAATTTAAAAGAATGGACAAAATGATAAGTCACCAATTTAATTAATTTTAAATGAGATAATGAACAAATTCTCCACAGAAAACACCATCCTTTAAATATTAAATTAATGACTACAGAAAATTCCTTTACTTAGAAACATAATTGTTTTTAATTCCATATATTATTTGCTTATTGTGTCATACTACATTGACATATTATGATTCTATTGTTTACTTTTCTGAAATATATGCCTAAATTGTTTTATATATTGTTACTTTAAAGATTTTTCTTAGTTATATAATATCATAGCAAATGATTATCAATCCTGCTAACATAATATATACCATAATTAAATTTTGATCTCAGTTTCACAAATGTTAACTTGTTTTTTTTTTTTTTTCCATAACGCGTTACTTTTTTTATTTTTATTTTCCTTATTGATTACCATTAGATTAGTCCCAAACTAGACAAAATTTCATAATATAAACATATTTATTATCAATCCTACAATATAATGTATAGCATAAGTAACTTGTGGTCATAATTTCCAAGTTCAAATTATTCGTTTTTCCGCTTTTCGTTACTTGTTGATTTTCCGTTATTTTCCTTGTTGATTACCGTTAGCTTGGTCCGAAACTAGGCGAATTATTATAATATCATAGAACATCGATTATCAAACCTACTTCATAAAGTATAGCATAATTAACTTGTGGTCATAGTTTTCAAGTTTAATTTGTTTATTATCCGTTATTCGTTACTAGTTGATTTTCCGTTAGCTTGGTTAGCAACTATGCGAATTTCTATTGAGAAATGAAGGCTCCCGTTTATATTCTAGCAATGAACACAATAAATCTGTAATAGGGCATATTCTATAAGAGACTTAAAACTCTTAGATTAATATGTAGGTGTGTTCGATCAAAATTATGGTCACTCTTAGTGGTGCGGAATGTTTCCAATAGAATATACCCTAAGTACATTGAATTTGATGCTCAAGTGGTTAACTACATCAAGCTAAAACACCCAGAATTTGAAAACGAGAACCAATGCCATTTTCTTTTGTTATTTTACGTTTAAAAAATTAGATATAAAGAAAATATAAGTATTGATAAAGGATTAATGTAATTCCCAACTATAAAACATTTTTTTCCCTAAAAAAACAAGTAAAGGTATTATTTAACAACGTTTAAAGATACTTGGAACCTTTGTCCAGAGACTATCCGATTTCATTCCTCAAGAGTTTATAAATGTTTTTTTTTCTTTTTAAAATAAAACTCGTGATAAAAAAAAAATTAGAAAATCAGATTCTTCTAGGAGTTGAAAGAATATTTTATACGAGGCTAACAAATCGATTTACGTCTTTGTCCATGCGACTTTTTTTATTCTTCTTTTATAGTTTTAAGTAAAGAGGATTTACGAGCCAAGAACCGAAAAAAGGCTTTAAAGAACCTGCTCTTTTATCAGCTTTACATAAAAACCAGATCATGCTGGTTTGCTTGAATACTAATGCTTAAAAGAATCGAGTTTAAAAAAAGGGTAGAACAATCTAGTTTTAAAAAAAAAAAAAGTGTTCTGTGAAATATAAAAAAAAAAATTAAGGAAATAAAAAAAAAATTACCCTGTTTTCCATCGCCCTTCTACTAACATTTTTGTGAAAATTTTTAAAAGGAGTCAAATCTCAGTCTATTTTATGAAAGATTTTTCCATAAATTATAGAGATATGAATTTGAACAGAAAAAATTATTTGCCGTACATATTTTCAATAAACACTAAAATATTCATTAAGCTTAGAATTATTTGATAAGTTGGAGGAATCAATATTAAAAAAATATTGAATATGCTGCAATATATTCCCAATTTTGTTACTTTTTTCATAGTTTTCCAAGCTTAACTATTTTTTTTTTTCTTTTATCCGTTATTTGTTGATTTTCCCATTATTTTCCTTGCTGATTGCCATTAGCTTGGTCCGAAATTAGGCGAATTTCATAATTCATAGCACATTGATTATTAATCCTACAACATTATGTATAGGATATTTTTTTCCAAAATTTTTAACCTGTTTATTTTCCGTTATTTTTCTTCTTTACTACAGTTACCAGGGTCCGAAACTAGGCAAATTTTCATATCATAGTTGATGGATTATTAATCCTACGACATAAAGTTTAGCATAATTAAATTTTTGGTCTTAGTTTTGCAAGTTTAAATATTTTCTTTTATTTTCTAAGTTTATTACAGTTAGCTAGGTCCAAAACTAGGCGAACTTTTATTGCGAAACGAAGACTTCAGTTTATATGGTGGCAATGGACACAATAAATCTGTGGGAGGGAATATTCTTTCATTCGGCTAGAGAAACAGACTAAAAACTCTTAGATTCACATGTAGGTGTATTCAATCAAAATTAATGTCATGAACAGAGATGCAGGAGGTTTCCAGTAGTGTACCCTCAGTAAAGTTGAATTTGATGCTCCAGTGGTTAATGACGTCAAGCTAAAATACACAGAATTTCAGAATGAAAGCTAATGTATTTTCTTTTGTTATTTTATGTTTAAAACACTAAATATAAAGAAAATATAAAGAAAATATAAGTATTGATAAAGGATTAAAAGGTAATTCCTAAGTATAAAACCATTTTTTTTTTCCTTAAAAAACAAGTAAAAGGTATTATTCTAACAACGTTTAAAGATGCTGGGAACCTTATCCAGAAACTATCTGATTTCATTCCTCAAGAGTTTATTAATTTTTTTCTTTTTAAAATAAAAGTGGCGGTAAAAAAAAAAGAAAAAATCAGATTCTTCTAGAAGTTGAAGAATATTTTATACGTGGCTAACAAATCGATTTACGACTTTGCCCATTTTTTTTTTTTTTTTATACTTTTAAGTAAAGAGGATTTACGAGCCAAGAACCGAAAAAGCTTTAAAGAATCTTCTCTTTTATCAGCTTTACATAAAAAACAGATCAGGCTGGTTTGCTTGAATACTAATGCTTAAAAGAACTGAGTTTAAAAAAGGTTGAACAATCCAAAAAAAAAAAGTGTTCTATAAAGCAAAAAAAAAAAAAAGAAAGAAATTTTAGGAAATAAAAAAAAATTACCCTGTTTTTCATCGCCCTTCTACTATATTTTTTTTTTTTTTTTTTGAAAATTTTTATAGGAAGACATATTTTATGGAAGATTTTTCCATAAACTATAGAGTTATAAATTTGAACAACAATATTATTTGCATGAATTTTTTCAATAAATACTAAAATATTCATTAAGCTTAGAACTATTTCAATAAGTTGAATGAATCAATATTACAGAAAATATTGAAAACGCTACAATATATTCCCAATTCTGTGACTTTTCTTTCGTAGTTTTCCAAATTTAACTTGTTCATTTTCTTTTATTCATTACTTATTGAGTTTTCATTATTTTCCTTGTTGATTATATCGGACTTTGTCCGAAACTAAAGCGAATTGTTATAATGTCATAGCACACTGATTATCAATCTTACAACAATATGAATAGCATATTTTTTCCAAATTTTAACTTGTATGTTTTCCTTGTTTATTAAAGTTAGCTTGGTCTGAAACTGAGCGATTTTTAATAATATAATAGCACATTGATTATCAACGACATAACGTATAGGATATTTAACTTGTGGTCAAAGTGTTCCAAGTTTAACTTAATTATTTTCGTTATTTCACATTCGGATTACAGTTAGCTTGGTTCTAAACTAGGCGAATTTTAACTGCGAAAAGAAGGCTTCCTTTTATATGGTGGCAATGGACGCGATAAATATGTAATAGTTGAATGTAAATAAGTTTGTTAAATCGGTAGATCTGGTAAGTCTGCAATCTGTTTATAGTATAGGAGACTAAACACTCTTATATTCACTTGTAGAAGTGTTCGATCTAAATTATTGTCTGTAACAGTGGTGCAGAAGGTTTCTAGTAGTGTAAAGTGAGTAAAATCGAATTTGATGCTGAAATAGTTAATGACGTCAAGCTAAAACAACCAGAATTTGAGAGCGAGCACTAATACCATTTTCTTTTGTTATTTTACGTTCAAAACACTAAATATAAAGAAAATATAAGTATTGATAAAGGATTAAAGGTAATTCCCTACTATAAAACATTTTTTCGCCGTGAAAAGCAAGTAAAGGTATTATTCTAACAACGTTTAAAGATACTCGAAACCCTTATCCAGAAACTATCCGATTTCATTCCTCTAGAGTTTATATTCTTTTTTAAAATAAAAGTGGTGAATAAAAAGAGAGAAAATCAGATTCTTCTAGGAGTTGAAAGAATATTTTATACGTGGCTAACAAATCGATTTACATCTTTGTCCATACCCCTTTTTTCTTCTTTTATACTTTTAAGTAAAGAGGATTTACGAGCCAAGAACCGAAAAGGCTTTAAAGAATTTGCTCTTTTATCAGCGTTACATAAAAAACAGATCACGCTGGTTTGCTTGAATACTAATGCTTAAAAGAACTGAGTTAAGAAAAAAAATGGTAGAAAAATCCAGTTTAAAAAAAGTGTTCTATAAACTATAAAAAAGAAATTTAAGGAAAAAAAAAAAAATTACTCTGTTTTTCATCACCCTTCTACTAACATTTTTTGTGTGAAATGTTTTTAAAAGACATTTATTCAGTCTATTTTATGAAAAAAAAATTTCCGTAAATTATAGAGTAAGCCATTTGAACAGCAACAATATTATTTGCATGCATCTTTTCAATAAACACCAAAATATGCATTCAACTTTGGATTATTTCGATAAGTTGAAAGTTTGTTTGGATTGTCGTACTATGGTCATTTTGTGCACTCTTTAGGCTAAATAGACCGTAACTTAGGGTTGAACGAGGATTCCGAACCACTAACATAGATCCATGAAACCGCCAGTGTTCAAACCTGAAGCCTGTTGTACCAAAGGCCATAGAGATAGTTAATTGACCATCTGGCCACGATAAATTGGGTGAATCAATATTAAAGAAAATATTAAATATGCTGCAATATTCTCGTTTCTGAGATTTTTCCTTCATGTTTAGATATATGCAGCTATGTCCGTTTCATTCAATTCAATTTGTTCATTCAGCTGTTAAATTCAAGAAATAATCTAAAATCATTGAATGAATTCTCCTTTAGAAAATACGTCAAAACGATTAATTGAACCAAATAATCAGAAATCATTTTGACTATGTTGTTTTAAGTATTTGTCAACAATGATCGCCAAAATGGCTGATATCAAATTCCTAAGATAACGTTTTATGCAGTTTATTAGAGATAAGGAGCTCAACTATGGTCACTAGTAACATAAAACTATTTAAAAGTTTTAATATTTAGTACAGCTGTAACAGCCGCAATCACCGTGAATAGGACTGAAGTTTAAAAAGAAAAAAGAAATTGAAAGAAATTTAAAAAAAATTATCCTGTTTTTCATTGCCTTTCTACTATCATTTTTGTGAAAATTTTTAAAAGGAAAAAAAAATCCACCACAATATCTCAGCCTATTTTATGAAAGATTTTCCATACACTAGGGAGTTATAATTTTGAACATCAGCAATATTATTTGCATAAATCTTTTCAATAAACACTGAAATATCCATTAAGCTGAGAATGATTTCGGTAAGTTGTAGGAAACAATGTTAAAGAAAATAATGAAAACGCTGCAATATATTCTCAATTCTGTGACTTTTCCTTCAGGTTTAATTATATTCATCGACGTCTGAATCATTCAATTCAATTTTTTCATTCAACTGTTACATTCAGGAAATAAGTAAATGAATTATCGTTTAGAAAGTACATGTCAAAACGATGAATTGAACAAAATCATTCATGAATAATTCAATAATTACAAATCAATCATGAATCATTTAGTTATTATGAATTATTCATAAATCATTGAACATAATCATTCAAATCATTCAAAAAATAATTTTTATTTTGTTACTTCCAGCATTTGTGGTCGCCAAATGGGCTGAAAACGAATTCTAAAAATAGTTACAACATTTTATACTGTCTATTCAATATAATAATCTCAATTGATGGTGGATAGTAAAATAAAATTATTTTTAAATCTTTAGTAATATTTAACCGACTGCCCAGTATTTGGCCCCGTTGTTACATCCACAACCAGCGAGCAATAGGGTTAAAGATCGAAACCTCTGGCGACATCGTTTCCGACATTGCTTTTAAAAAGAAGCGTTGACAGCGTTCATAAACGCCCTGGCATCGATAACACATGCATAATATCATTTTTCTAATGCAGTTGGCAATATAGTCCATTGATCTTTTATGACCTAAGGGCTGCACCGACGTTACTCACTTTGCACTACCCAGGGGAAGCGTGTAACGTGAAGATAAGCCACGGACGCGGAGTAACAATGCCCCCGTAACGCTCTACAATCTATTAGGATCGGGACCTAAGGTTTAAAGTGGATTCCGAACCACTACAAACACCCATGGCAACGCCGGGATTCGAACCCAATACCTGTGAGCGCTAACCACTCGGCCATCAGGCCCCATGCATAATATCATAATATGTTAAAATATGTGTTGTAATATACAAGATGGGTTTGGATTGGTTTGTTGCTCTGCGGTCATTTCGTACACACTTTGGGCTTAGTAGACGGGGACCTGTAACTTAACGTGTATTCGAACCTCTAACAAACATCCGTGCCAATTCCAGAGTTCTAATCTGAAGCATGTGGTACATAGTTGGTCACCAGGGGCGCTATACAAGGTAGGAGTGATATGATGCATAATGTGCTAAATTTCGGTAAAAAGACTTGATTTGATAAAAAGAATGGAAAAGTTGACCATAAAGACGAATGGAAAACCTGTCTATGCAGATGAGAGTCACAATAAATTCGAAGGTTGATTCGAAAATCTTCTTTAATTATGTGAGAAATGGAGGATGGTAAAGCACATAATCATACGGACCTGTTTCGTTACCTTCAGCGTGAAGCAAACATACCTTGCAACTTAAACAAAATGCATGATCTTCAATAAATTCATTTGCGCAACGAATATTACTTAACTATAATTCGCTGTGTTCTCATTGGTGTCGTGGAATGCGTTAAAAATGCTTAATACAATGATTTACAGATGATAAATATTAGAAGAGTGCTTGTCCCATAAACTCAATATTTCAATGAGAGCACTGGTACTGTTGAACCACACTCAACACACCCTTGTGATAAGGTCTTAAATGAACCTCCCTGAATTTCAGAAAGAAGTAGAGATGACAGCGAACACCCCAGATGTCAACCCTGTGGATGTGCATTCACAACCGTAGTTGCTAAAACATGCTTTTAGCATATTAACCTTCTGATCCCCCAATCCCAACCCACCCCTCGGGATTTAGACTGCATAAGCCGGAATATGCCACTACGTTCTATTGGTGAAAAAAACCGCTGTTAATGAATATGGCACTTAAAGACAACAAAATGGGTTTTTAGACCTTAAAGCTATGGAAATAACAATAAATTTATTATGATAAATAAAAATTTCAAACACATTGAAGAAATTGTTGATTTGTATTACATATTTATTTTTTATTGACATAATTTTTTTTGATAACGTGAATAATAACTGTTATGGTGGCAATAAGCGATATTGTTGAACAAGTGCTCAGCAATATTTTGTTGTGATATCGTTTGTGTTTATTTTACGTGTTCAAATATTTTTAGCGCATACAGATTTTCTTAATATTTTGATTCCATGAATAGATAAAATTTTAATTAGTTACAGTCACAATAAGTTTGTTACAGTTAACAATTTATTAGATACAGTCACAAATTAATAAATCATGGCATTGAACAATGCTTAACTAATTTTTGAATTTAAAATACAAAAGAAACGAAATATAATTTTGCCGTAATATAACGAAATAAATAATGTTAGTCAGTACTGACGATTTATTATGTGTTAAAATTCAACCTATGAAATACTTTTAATCATATAAATTATCGTAAAACATCATGAATGATAACTATTTGCACAAATATGAACTAATTATCAAGATTAACACACAATGTTCTTTTAATAAAATTTATTTAAAATTATTTGCAATATGTGTGTTGATAAGGGAAGATACTTGTCACGCTAGATAAAGTAGTGGTAGTGGTAGGGGTAATACATATGGCTGTTGTTTTTACATTAGAATGAATGAATGAATCAATATATATATATATATATATATATATATATATATGTATATGTTCTTTCTAATACAGCTGGCATAGACAGCTTGGTTTTGTATGCCTTAAGGCAAGCGTTGCACAGACGTTACTCACTTTGCATCACCCAGAGGGCGCGTGTAAGCTTGAAGATAAGCCACGGACGCGGAGTAACAATGGGCCCGCAACGCTCTACGATCTATGAGACCGGGACCTACGGTTTTAAGGGGATTCGAACCGCTACAAACATCCATGGCACCGCCGGGACTCAACTCGAAACCTGTGGTACCGAGCACCAGAGCGCTAGCCACTCAGCCATTCAGACCCCTTATATATATATATATATATATATATATAAGGGACCTGAATGGCCAGTGGCTGCACTCTAACGTGTGTGTGTGTGTGTGTGTGCTGTGTGTGTGTGTGTATATATATATATATATATATGTGTGTGTGTGTGTGTGTGTGTGTGTGTGTGTGTGTGTGTGTGCGTGCGTGCGTGTGTGCGTGCGTGCGTGCGTGCGTGTAAACTCCATGGAGAATATAAAAATGTATGGGATATTGACAGCCTGGCTGTCTGGTAGCATCTTTTCTTATGTACAACAAGCAAATGCAGGACAGTTACCGATGTACAAAAGACGCATTCTTGTTTGTCATTCAGTAGAAGATCTGCATCTAGGAGATATTTCACTATGTTTTCTCTATCGACTCTTTTCATTGTCTTTAATGTGTGTAACACTGGTTAAGGTAACATCTATCAAAGATCTGCCGTACCGTTGAAGAAAGATTATTGTTTTTCTGGTTTATATTTAAACAGAATTAATATGGTTTTATAGAATATGTACCTTAACCTATTTTTTTTTAGAAAATATTTTCTATAATTATAAGAACATTAACTCCGTCATATATCCGTATGACAGGGAGACAAATAAAGGTGCGATATGACAAAATCATAACATAAACAATGATTTTAACTAGGCTGTAGAACAGTTTTTACATTATAATTACGATAGGCTACTAGATTCACTTCTGAAAAACTTATATGAATGCATTAAGTACAATTGCATCTGTAAAAAAACAGTATTCATCAATCATCACACAATTATGCCTTTATAAAAAAACGCATTAATTGCAATCAAGACAGATGTTAACATTTTTTTCTCAAGAGGTAGAGAGAGTACAATTCATTCATTAGCACCAATGTTAGACAAGATGTGAATGCATTATGCAATAAGGTTTCTAATTTCCTGCTTACTAATTACCCTCGGTAAGTCGCAATTCAACTACAATAAACGTTTGTTCTTTATTTTGGGATTCGAAAAAACAACAGTTGTGAATGAGAAAAATTAATCCATTCACCATCCCTTTCACCATTATCATTAAATATCACGTGTAAACATGATGTCGTTTTAATTTGAATTTCTGAATGCATCTACTAAATTTATATCCATGATTTTAAAATTATAAAGAGTAATGAACATTTATTAATTTAAAAAGTGATTTCAGTTATTTTGAAAATACATTTTATTTAAGGACTTTTATAAATGATGTATGCATTTTAATTTCCTCTTTACTAATTATTTTTAGCAATGAAAAGATTTTATGAGGATTTTTTTGAATGAATCATTATTATTATAAAATTGTGATAACATTTATGGCTTTTGTAAGGATCGTATTTATAACACAATAACTTTTTTTACTTTTATTAAATAATCATAATTATAACATTGTAATAACTTTATTTCTATAACATTGTAGCATAATTATAGCTTTGAATCATAATTTAATTTACAGCATGTAACCAACTTTTTCAAACACATAAAAATACACATATGTTTTGACAGGTTATCATAATTATAAAAATGCTTTAGTAAAACAAAAAAAAAAACACGCTAATTTGTAAATAATTTTGAATGCTTTTAAATATAATAGCTTTATTGAAGGTGTTTTTTTAATAATCTTAATTATTTATGAATTAGGATTATAGTATTAATAATATGACTTTTTTTTTTTTGCAACACATTTAGCACATTTTATTTTTTGCTATTTAAAAAATAAACTGATTAAATTATAATATATAATCTTCCTGTAAATAAATAATTCGAAAATTGTTAAAAAAAAAAATATTAATTCGTGTTTAAAGATACCTTTTTAAATATGTATAAATATTAAAAACGATTAAATCAAATATATAAAATTTATTAGCTATAAAATAATTAATTTCTTCTATAGGTAAATTATATAATTTTTACATTACAACTTCTTACAATTTTTTACATTAGCATGTAATTCTCTATTTGCTATATTTATGAATTAAATTTCAAGAAAACTAATGAATTTCAAACAGAAAAAATAATTATTATAAAGTTATTTAAAAATTTTAAATCAACTTAATTTAAGACAAAAAATAATCCTAAACTACAATTATTTGAATTTTTTAAAAGAAACATTTTTAAGTATTAACTGCTTAAATAAAATTTTTGTTGCAAAGTAATTAATTTTTCTTATTTATTCTAAATAATTTTTTTATTTATTTTTTAGAATTAATTATGAAAAGAATAATTTATAAAAAAATTATAATAAAAAATAATATGTGTCTACCTAAATTTAAAAAAAAACATAACTCTACACTACAATTATTTGACCTTTTTTAAATAAAAATTTTTAAAGTATTACATTCTTAAATAACATTCTTTTTCAAGGTAATTAATTTACTTATTTATTTTAATTAATTTCCTTTATTTATTTTTATTGTGAATTAATTTGAAAGAATATTTTAAATCATTATTATATAAAGATTTTATTATAAAAATATTTTTTCTAATAAATATTATTTATTAAATTTACTTAAACATTATAAGTCTACATAATTTAAAAGGAAAAAGAAAACTCTTACATTACATTTATTTGATTTATTTTTAATAAAACATTTTAAAGTATTAATTGCTTAAATATCTTTCTTCTTCAAAGTAATTAATTTATTTATTTTTAATTAATTTTCTTTATTTATTTTTATTAAGAGTTAATTGTGAAAGAATATTTTCTATCGTTATTATATAAAAATTATTTTGTAAAAACCATATTTTTCTGAAAATTTCGTTCTCTTTATCATCACATACTTATCGTTATTTCTGAACTTTACTACTTTTCTCACATTAATCACTTTACCTACACTGTCAAAGAGACGTTAAGTAAAAAAAAAGTGTAAAGTGTTCTTAATTGTTATTTAACGAGCTCTGCAAAATATTAATATTTTTTTAAGAATACTTTTTTTCATAAAATTTTATACATTAACCAAACACTTAATCTTTTAACAATCTCTAAAAATTTATAAAATATATGATCAAAATTCACTCCACCAATAAAAAAAAATATGCTTAAAACTGCACGAAAATATCTATGAAAATAATCTTTAAAAATTAAGAAGAATTTTTATTCACATTTTGCTGAGGTTAGTGAGTATTTTATTATTATTAATTTCATATTAAGATATGTAACAGAAAAATAAATAAAAATTGCAAACTTTTTAATTTTGAAGAATGAAATTAAAGAATTTTGATGAATTGTAAAGTAAAAAAAGATTGAAAGTAAGAATATTAGAAAGTACTGAAAGTAAGAATTTTGATGATTGATAAAAGAACAAATATCAATCATCAAAATTCTTTTCTCATACTTACACCATCATTAATTTTATTTTGTTTTGTTTGTCATCAGACATTTTTTCATTGATTAGAATATATTTATTAATAAACTTTTTGATGAAATTATTGAAATATGATATTAAACTAAATGGTTTCTTTTTATTAAAGAAAGTCATCAAGTATTTTAAATTTATTTTAAACACAAATCGCATGTTCAATAGAATTAAAACTGCTCCATTGTTTTTTTTGCTAATTAAATTATATCTGATGAAATAATAATATTTTACCATTCCTTAAATAAATAGTTTCAAAATTATTAAAAAAATAATAATTCGTGTTTTTAAAAATACATATGTTTTTAAATAATAAAAATAATATAATTATTACGTAAAATTTAACAGGTATAAAATAATTAATTGCTTGTATAGTTGAAATGGCATATAATTTTTTTCATTTTTCTAATAGTCTATATTTATGTCATGCATTTCTTGAAAACTAATGAATATCAAACAGATGTGAAGCTTTATTTTATCTAAAACTTTTTAAACAGTTTAAGCCAACTTAATATAAAAAAAACCAACACTACAATTATTTGAATTTTTAAATTTTTAAATATTAACTGCTTAAATAACTTCTTCTTTTAAAGTAATTGTATTCTTATTTATTTTAATTAATTTTATTTATTTTTATTAAGAATCATGAAAGAATAATTAATATCATTACTATATAAAAGAATTATTTTATAAAAATACTTTTTTATAATAAATATTTTTGGTATAAATTACTTAAACATTTTAAAGTCTGATTAATTAATTAAAAAAAGCATAACTCTACTCGACAATTATTTTAGATTTTTAATGAAATTTTTAAAGTATTAATTGCTTAGTTTACATTTTGCTTCAAAGCAATTATTTTATTTATTTTAATTAATTTACTTTAATTATTTTCGTTAAGAATTAATTATGAAAAGAATATTTTATATTATTTTTATAAAGATTTATTTTTAAAAGAAAAATATTTTTGCTGAAAACTTGATTCTCCTTATCACTTACTTATCGTTATTTCTGAACTTTACCACTTTTCAAAGATTAATCACTTTACCTACGCTATCAAAGAGACGCTATGTAAAAAAAAAAAGTTTAAAAAAAGTGTTCTTAATTGTTATTTAACGAGCGCAAAATATGAAAATTTTTATTTAAAATTTTCATCAAACTCTCATACATTAACCAAACACTTAATCTTTTAACAATATCTAAAAATTTTTGAAATATAATCAAATTCACTCTACCAATAAAAAAAAATATGCTTAAAACTGCACGAAAATATCTATGAAAATAACTTTAAAAATTAAGAAGAATTTTATTCCCATTTTGCTGATGCAAAGCATACTATTATTATTAATTTCATATTAAATTACTTAATAAAACAAATAAAAACTTGCAAAAATTTTTAATTTGAAGAAAGGAAGATAATACTCAGTTAAAAGAACAAATATCAATCATCGACAATTATGTTCTCTACTTACTCCATCATTAATTTTCTTTTTGTTTTGTTTGTCAACATGTATTTTTTTCATCGGTTAGAATATTTTTATTTATATAGTTTTTATGAAATTATTGAAATTTGATATTAAAGTAAATGGTTATTATATAAGAAAGTCCTCATGTATTTTAAATTTATTTTGAACATAAATCGTATGTACAATTGAATTTAAAACTAATACATTGTATTTTTGCTACTTAAATAATAGCTGATGAAATAATAATATTTTATCATTCATTACATAAATTGTTTAAAAATTATTAAAATAATAATTATTTTTTTTTAAGAATAAGTATGTTATTAAATATATATCAGTATTAAAATAATATAATGTTATAATACAAAATTTAATAGGTATAAAATGATAAATAGCTTGTATAGTTAAAATGGCATGATATTTTTATGTATATAATTTTCTATTTTTCTAATAATCTATATTTATGTTTATATTTCGAGAAAACTAAGGAATTTCTAACAGATGTAAAATTTATTTTGCTTAAAATTGTTTAAATGTTTTTAGATCAATTAAATTTTAAACAAAATAACCCGAACCGAAAATAAATCAGCGAATAAAAAAATAAATGAATGAATTCGAAAATAAAAAAAAACGAATATCTTATATCATTTTTATACAAATAATTATATTATATAAAATATTTTTTTATATAAATTACTTAAACATTTTAAGTCTACTTAATTTTTAAAAATAACATAAATTTGTATTAAAATTATTTGATTTTTTAAAGAGATATATTTAAGTATTAACTGCTTAGCTTAACATTCTTCTTCAAAATAATTAATTTTATTATTTATTTTAATTAATAAACTTCATTTATTTTATTAATAATTAATTACGAAAGAAAATTTTATATCATTACTATAAAAAAGAATTATTTAATAAAAAAATATTTTTACTGAAATTTTCCTTTTTCCTTATCACATACTTATCGTTATTTTTGAACTTTACTACTTTTCTCAGCATTAATCACTTTACCTACACTGTCAAAGAGACGTTATGTAAAAAAAAAAAGTTTAAAAAATTGTTCTTAATTGTTATTTAACGATCTCTGCAAAATATTAAAATTTTATATAAAAATACTTTTTTTCATCAAACTCTCATATATTAACCACACACTTAATCTTTTAACAATCTCTAAAATTTATAAAATGTGGTCAAAAATTATTTCACCGGATAAAAATGTTTTCTTAAAACTGCACAAAAATATCTATGAAAATAATCTTTAAAAGTAAAGAATTTTTATTCATATTTTGCAGAACCAAAGTGAGTAATTTATTATTATTAATTTCATATTAAAATATTTAAAAAAGAAATAAAAACTTGAAAAATGTTTAATTTGAAGAAAGAATGATCATATTTAGATTAAAGAACAAATATCAATCATCATAATTATGTTCTCAGATATACTCCATCATTAATTTTCACTCATTAGAATATTTTGATTTATGAAAATTTTTATGAAATTATCGAAATATAATATTAAAGTAAATGGTTTCCATTATAAAAGAAAATGAAAGTCATCATGTATTTTAAATTTATTTTGAATATAAATCGTATGTACAATAGAATTTAAAACTAATACATTGTATTTTTTGCTACTTAAATAATAACTCATGAAATAATACTTTATTAGTCTTTAAATAAATAGTTTGAAAAATATTTTAAAAAATATTACAAAAATTTAACTTGTATAATATAATAAATTGCTTGTATAGTGAAAATGGTATATAATTTTCTATGTTTAATAAATATATATTTATGTCTTATATTTCTAAAAACTAATGAATTTCAGAGAGATATGAAAATTTATTTTACTTAAAATTTTTTTTTTTTAACCGTTTAAAGCCAATTAATATAAAAACAATTGCACTACAATTATTTGATTTTTAAATACATTTTTAAAGATTAACTGCTTAAATAACATTCTTCTTCAAAGTAATTAATTTTGTTTATTTATTTTTTTGTGAAGAATTAATTATGAAAGAAAATTTTATAGCATTATTATGTAACGGATTATTTTGTAAAAATATATTTTTACTGAAACTTTGGTTGGCCTTATAAAATAATCTTTAAAAATGAAGAAGAATTTATTCACATTTTTGATAATGGAAAGTAAGTATTTTATTATTATTAATTTCATATTAAAATATTTAATAAAAGAAAATCTTCAAGAAAAACATTTAATTTGAAGAAAGAAAGATCATACTCAGATAAAAGAACAAATATCAATCATCAAAATTTTGTTCTCATACTTATTCTAGATTCTATGGAGCTAAGTTTAACCCTGTAGAAAAGAATGGATCACATGGTACGATATTAAAAAAATAATTAAGGAACTTTACTCATTAATTTTAATTATTTTACTAACTGAGTAAGTTTTACTTCATCAAATTTTATTAAGATATTATGCTCAACTATTTCACAACAACAACTTTTGATATCATTTTTACAAAAAGCATTAAAAAGTTTATTTTCCATATTTTATTATTGTGAAAATGAATAGCATGATGCCGAAAAGAATTATTTATCATACTAATGACCATCACTATTAATAATCGGTTAATATCAATTCAAAAACACTTGATGCCTAATTAAAGTCGTTTATTATAATTTTTTCAACAACGAGATAATTTAATTTGGGAAAAATAAATAAAAGTTTAATTTTAACAACAAGAAAATTAAATAAAAATTTTAAAAAAATGAAAAATATTGAAAAATTTTCGATACCTCTTCTCATTTAAAGTTTTTTTTTTCATAGTTTAATAATGGTTTATAGTAGAGAAATAACAACTATAAGGTGAGCTTGGTAATTAAGTGTGAATGAAAGAGGAGTAAGTCAGATATATTTCTTTTATCAAGGGTTTGGTTTTTGTCGCTCTACGGTCATCTTATGCACTCTTTTGGGCTAAACAGACCGAGACCTACAATTTAACGTGGATTCCGAACCACTCACAAACATCCATGCCACCTCTTTTATCAAGGAGAGGGCCACTTTCAGATTCATGGGAACACTTTTTAATTTATATTTTTAAGTATTATATCTATGTATATATAAACGAAACTTTATTTTCAAAATGAAAATTAAGGATATAAATTGAATAATTATAATAAATCTCACGAAAATATCTATGACAATAATCTTTAAAAATGATAAATTCTTACTCACATTTTGCTAATGTAAAGTATAAAATACTTAATTTACTGTTACTATTAATTTCATAATAAAACACTTAATAAAAGAAATAAAATCTTGAAGAAGTAAAATGTCTAATTGGAAGAAAGAATAATTCAGATGAGAAAACAAATATCAATCATCGAATTCTGTTCTCATACTTCAGATTCTATGGAGCAAAGTTTAACCCTGTAGAAAAGAAATAATTTTTATGGATGACCGCACACAATCAAGGTCTTTATTCTTGGAGAAAAAGCAGTCTTTGTTGATGTAAACCTGTGCTTTCATAATTTCTTTTGTGAGCTTGGTAATTAAAGTGGGAATGAAAGAGGGAGTAAGTCAGGTATACGTTTCAAGTGAAGAGGCTATTGAATCACATAGTAGAATAATAATTAAAAATTTAATTAAGGAACTATACTTATTAGTTTTAATTATTTTTACTGAGTGAGTAAGTTCAACATCATCCAATTTCATTAAGTGAATATTATTATGATGGAATATTTTGCTACAATAGGCTTATACTTATAATACTTTTGATATTATTTTTTCAAGAAGCATTAAAACTTTTATTACTCATATCTCATTATTTAAATCTCTATAGTAATATCAGTTTAAAAAGCATTTGATGCCTAATTAAAGTGGTTTTTTATTATTATTATTAATTCCATATTAAAATATTTAACAATAAAAGTAATAAAAATTTGAAGAAAAAAAATATTTAATTAGAAGAAAAAAAGATTTTACTCAGATGAAAGAACAAATATCAATCATCAAATTCTGTTCTCATACTTACTCCAGATTCTATGGAGCTAGTAAATTTAACCCTGTAGAAAAGGAATAATTTTTATGGATGAGCGAACTAAATTAGGTTTTTATTCTTGGAGAAAAAAAGCAGCTTTTGTTGTTGTAGAGCTCTGCTTTCATAATTTCTTTTGTGAGCTTCTTGCTAATTAAGTGTGAACGAAAAAGGAATAAGTCAGGTATACGTTACAAGTGGGCTATTGAATCTCATCTTACAATATTAAAAAGTTTAATTAAGGAACTTTACTCATTAGTTTTAATTATTTTAGTAAGTGAGTAAGTTCTAGTATAATATCTTAATGAAATTTGATGAAGCAGAAAATTTTACCACAATAGCACCATACTTACAACACTTTCGGTATTATTTTTACAAGAAGCATTAAAACTTTATTACCCATATCTCATTATTTAAAACTCTATTGTGAAGAATGATGAGGAAAAGATGTGGAATAATTTTTTACATTTAATGGTCAACGCTATTAATTATTTATTAATATCAGTTTTTGCAAACATTTGATGCCTAATTAAATTCGTTTATAATAATTATTTTCAAGGCTATTAAATCACACTATCGTAGAATATTACAGAATTTAATTAAATAACTTTACTCATTTGTTTTAATTATTTTACTAAGTGAATAACTTCTACGTCATCAAATTTCATTAAGTGAATAATATGATGAAAGATTTTACAACAATAGGACCATACGTATAGTACTTTGGGTATTGTTTTCACAAAAGCTTTTTAAAATTTGTTACCCATATCTCATTATTTAAATCTTTATTGTGGAAATAGATAGCAGGATATCAAAGAGTTCTTTAAAAAACTAATCGCAATCACTATTAATTATTTCCTAATATCAGTTTAAAGACATTTGATGCCTAATTAAATTCATTTATTATTTTTTTGACAATTAGGCAGTTTTTTTCTTTCTAATGCAGCTGGCAAACACAGACACCTTTTGTACAATTAGGCATATAATAATAAAATGTTAACAGCAAAAAATTGAAATTAAAGTTTTTAAAAAAATTAGAAATATTTAGCAATTTCTTGATACTTCTACTTATTTAAGAACTTTATTCATAGTTTAATATTGGCTTTTACTGTAACGTCTCGGCATCTATTAGACCTATAATGGTTTCAAGATGAGGTCCACTGTCAGATTCCTGGGAACACTTTAATTTCTATTCACAAGCATTACATATAGAGAACTCTATTTACAAAAATTTAAAAAATAATTATATAAATTCGATGCACAAGTGCAAATCACTCCAAGTTCAGAGATTTTCAGAGTTCTCGAGTCTACGACGAATATAAACACCTGGTCTGCGGAAAACCTTAACTATCGCACGGCGTGATTTACGAAAACACAAGGGGCTCACTTTGGAAACAGGGGAAAACTTCCGCCCATTCTGTCACTTCAGAAAATAAAAAATAAAAAAAAAAAACACTTCTGTTCTACTTGTCGCAGAACTCGCCCTCTTCTACAAAAAAAAATTAATAGTTTAAAAAACTAAACAACACGCTTTTAGATTTAATCAAACTAAAAAGTAAAAAATAATTGTTAACATAAGAATAAAATGACTGACGATAAAATGAATGAACTCTGCATTTCGGAATGAAACTAGTGAAAAATTATAACGATTTGATATCGAGCACCCCACGCTTTACTTTTTTTTACTTTACTTATTTTTTACTTTTTTTAGTTTGATTAACTCTAAAAGCATGTTTTTAGTGTTTTTAAACTATAATATTTAAATGAGATCCCGGTACGGAGGACTAGGCTCTTGCAATAATTTAATTGTGAGTAAAATAAAGGCTAAATGCGAATATGTCGAGTCAGCCAGGATTCGAACAGGGAATCTCCTAATCCGTAGTCAGGCGCGTTATCCGTTGTGCCACTGTCCCACGTAGGTTTGAACGTCTGAAAGATATCTGCATATGTTTTTTTGCAGCTTAAATAGTGTGTATGATTAGAAACATATCTCCAGGGGAAAAATGATACGCAGATCAAGATGACTGAAAAGTCATCTTGATGCTGTGTAAACCCAATCACTAATTAATCACTAAACCCGGCGATCCTAATCATGATGAGATAATAAACTGATCAAAATATTTTATTGTCATCAATTCTTGATAAGTCTACAACGTTTAAATTAAATCGGATCGCTTAAAGTAGGGCAAAATCGAGGCCAAAAAGTCAGTTACATACATACAAACATAGAGGTGAAACTAATAAAAGCGTATTAAAAAGACTCTCTTTTAGATAACCCGCAAAGAAGGGAAGGGGGTCAGCTTCACTCTTTTTCTCATTGTAGTAACCTTTCTAAACTCGCGGTCTATCACCCATCACGATGGAAAACTCATATCATATTCAATCTGTAGTTGTTTCGACCTGTGACGATCCTACAGACATTCGCCAATTTCAACATTGTACATGATATCGAATATCTACTATCAGTTTTGAGTGACAGGTTGTTCTCATTAGTACAAAACTTTAATTGCTTGTAATTTACTACCCACAATAAAGCTCGTCTGCTGTCAAATTTGAATGATGGATTTATTATATATTTGTCAAATAGTATACATTCTCTCTCCTGGGAATTAAATGCCAAATTTCTTCTCGTGAAAAAAAAATGCTACAATACGAATAATATTTTATAGAACTAATATCGTTCAACGAAATATCTAAATCAACGCAAAGAGTCATTAGAAACTTGATATTTCAGCATTTATTGTTATATATGCATTGTATTCTTTTTTTAAAATTCCTACTATTAGTTCTCACACTCGCTATATATATATCTTGTTCAAATTTTTAATTGTTAATAAAACACTTTCTATTCATCCACTCAAATTTAAATACATTTTTTGAACTTGTAGTGTATGATACTTGATGTTAATACATTTTTTTTCAAATATTAATACATTAATTAAATTTAATTAATTAATTAATTTTTTTTTAGATTTAAGTTGCATGTATCTACCAATAGATAGCGCCAGATGTAAAGAAAATTTAAGCTATATTTATAAAGAGTTTTCTACAATATACTGAAAAAAAGGAGGAATTGACTTTTAGATTTTTTTTTATAGTACTTGTTATAAGAAAACTGCAATAAGAAATATAATTAGATATTTTCACTATCTTCAAATCCTCCAAACATTAGCAAACATTATACTGACAGAAGTTCTACCATCAATTTTATTGCGTAAATCAGTTTCAACTAGCTAGTAGAAGTTTGATAAAGTTAACTAAAAGTAAGTTAATGTTCCTTTACTCAAGAGTAGTATGTTCCCCGTGGAGTTTTCTGAGAACTAAATAACCCCCTTTGGTGAAACTCGTATAAAGTATTTAATGGAGATGTTACCAAGGTTTTCCAGAAAAGTAGAACAAATCGAAATCCTTAAGGAGTATCGGATTATTTTAAATCTAGCCATGTTTCTAGAGAAAAAATATTTGTAAAAGAATTTTAGTTTTTTTTTTCATTTCTAAGGTTTAATATAGTTGGGTTTAAATTTTCCAGCGAATTCTTATACTAATTAATTGAATCTCTATGTCAGTTAAGTGAATTTCTCTGCTAGTTAATTACGGCCCTGTCACACGTAAGGGTATTATTCCTTTGTAATATAAATGTTGTCTTACAGTGCATAAGTGCATTGCTGTGAAATATAAATGTTTCTTTGTAATATAAAAGTAAATCATGTAAATGCAATCCTATAATATAAATATATTCATAGCCCGTGATGCTACTCCAATATAATACCCTGTAAAAAGTCAGCCTCAAGGAGCCAAGTGAGGCTTCACCTACGGGTGCACCATCACAAAGAAGTTGCCCCTTTTTTACCTCCTTATATGAGACCGCACGAGTTCTTGACTTGATCTAGATGTTGCTGTTAACAAAGTAAGATATAAAAAAAAAAAATCTTGTTCAAATTTTCATAGATAAAATGAAATGAAAATAGTATTTTTTAATAATATGTTAAAAATTGATTATTATTGACTATTAAAATCATTTATTAATTATGAAACATTTTGATAAACGTTTTCCCGTAACGTCATCATAATCATCATCATCATCAGTGACGTAACAGCTCCATTTTTAAAGACAAGACCGTCTGACTACTGGCTGATTTCGAGACAAGGCATGTTTTTTGATCGATAGGGTTGTTCGACTTCACGCTCTACATTTATGTTAGACCTGGGGACATACGATTAAAAACGGATTAAAAGTTATAGGTTTCGTTTGTAGCTCTACGATCATTTTTTTTCTCTCTTTAGGCTAATTAGACCGGGACCTACACATCAACGTGCATTCTGAACTAGAGTTAACGTGGATTTATAGACCAAGTACTACAGCTTAAAGTCGATTTCGAACCATTAACAAACATCCATACCATTGGCAGGATTCAAATCTTGCTCCTGTGGTATCAAAGGCAAGGCCGCTGGAAAATTTTAAAATTAATTAAAAATTATTAATTTAAATTTAATTACAATTAAATTTAATTACATTAACTTTTATCAATTATATCACTTTTATTATTATTTTATATATCACTTTTATTGTTACATCACTTATATTATTATTTATTTACTTTTATTATTATTTATTATTATTAATTATATCACTTTTATTAGTAATTCTTTATAATTCGATATATATCCATTTTCTCTGTCACAAAATATTTCTTTTGGTATTATGAAGAGCTTACAAATAAAAAACCTTTTTTGTGTTGATCACGCTACGATAATATACTTTCTGGTATAATACCTTTTCATGTTACATTATTTTATTTATTATTCCTTCAATGGATGAGTAAATAAACTATACCTAATGTTTTTACTTCATCATTGGAAACTATAGCACTTACTACAAGAAATCTTCAGTATGTTGCCATCAATAAAAACAATGTTACATTATCGAGTGGCGTCTGTGTTCACTATCAGGAGAGCTGTCGGAAACTATAACCACTCATCATCTGCAATAAGTGAGTTGGAGTGAAACCCATTGCTCCATTGGTCCAGAAATAAACAGGATGAATTTTCTGACACGACATGAGGGGTCAGCCTGTAGATTTAGAACAGAAGAACCAATAGAATTCGATTAAGTCTGGTAGCAGATAAATTTGTTCCATGAGATGTAATTTTTTGGTGTCCGAACGAACTATTGAATGGATTCTTAAGAAAGAGGCTATTGTATTGGGTCCTTTTCTGTTTTAGTTCAATTATTGGGACAGTGTCTGTTTTCAATCAGTTTTTTTTTTGCCAGAGTTGCCTGGTGTAAAGAAGATTGGATTTGAGAATGTGGATAATCTTGTTTGAAATCTGGTATTATTTAACCAATGGAAAAGTTTACGAGGTTATGCAAGATATGGATGGAGGCATATGCAATGTATAATTGGGGCCTGATGGACGAGTGACTGGTGCCCTGGCACTCGGTACCACAAGTTTCGGGGTTCGAACCCCCGGCGGTGCCATTGATGTTTGTATTGATTCGGTAGTGGTCACATATGACCGTAGAGCGTCACAGAGCCCAATCAGACTTCTCACCCATATCATTCCCAAACTGTAAAGGGGCAACTCCTCTCTAGCCACATTGATGTGGTGTGGTGTGGTGTAGTATAATAGTCATGTTAGATCGAGACCGTTTCGGTTTAAAGTAGATTCAACATTATAGGTTTTGCTTGAAGTGCTACGATCATTTTTTACACTCCTTAGGCTAATAAGACCGGGGCCTATAATTTAACGCATATTCTGAAAACTATCAATCTTCCATGCCACTGCCAGGTTTCGAACCTCACGTTTGCGCCAATAAATTATCAAGCCTTTCCCATCATAACAATTTAAAAATTAACAATTTAAATTTTTAGCAGAAATCACATTTCACTTTTTATAAGTAATTCTTTCTAATTCAATGTATGTTACTTTTTTTCTGTCACAAAAATCATTCTTTTTGGTATTATGAAGAGCTTACAAACAAAAACCATGTGTGTTGATCACGCGACGATAATATACTTTCTGGTATGATACCTTTTTCATGTTACATTATTTTATTTATCATCCCATCAACGGATGAGTAAATAAACTATACCTAATGCTTCGGTACTTCATCATTCGAAACAGTAGCACTTACTACAAGAAATCTTCAGTGTGCTGCCATCAATAAAAACAATGTTACATTATTGGAGTGCCGTCTGTCTCCCCTATCAGGAGATCTGTCGGAAACTCTAACCACTCATCATCTGCAATGAGTGAGTTGGAGTGAAACCCGTTGCTCCATTGTTACAGAAATAAAGAAGATGATTCTTCAGACACGACATGGGGGGTCAGCCTGTAGATTTAGAACAGAAGAACCAACAGGATTCGATTAAGTCTGGGTCGCAGATAAATTTGTTCCGTGAGATGTAATTTTGTCTGTGTCCAAACGAATTATTGGATGGTCTCTTAAGAAAGAGGCTATTGTATTGAATCCTTTTCTGTTTTGGTTTTCAATGCAACAAGTACAGAAAATATTGTGTCGATAAGGAGTTATAATTGTTGTACAGTTAATGTGACAGTGAATTTTTCACTCAGTTTTATAGCCAGTGTATAGAAGATTGGGTTTGAGAATGTGAATAACATGTTTTGCAATACGGAAAGTTTTGACAAATGGAAAGATTACGATTAGGTTTTGTTGTATACTGGTAAAGTTAAATTTGTAAGAAGTATATTCTCTCTGTTTAGATGGATATAGAAACGGAGGTTGAAAACTTCCAAATGTTTTACTTTCAGACTTCTTTACAAATGGTAATAACAAAATGTAGCAGCAATGATACTAAAGTGTACAGACTTCAAAATCAATAACTTAATGGAAGTAAACAATCTTAATGAAAGTGTTTTCCGCTCTATAGTCACTGTTGTGCACATTTTAGGATAATTAGACCGGGACCTACAGTTTAACGTGCATTTCGAACCTCTTACAAACATCCATGCCCATGCCATCGCTAAGATTCGAACCTGTGGTACCACAGGCCAGAGCGCTAATCAATTAGTCACCAGGCCTTTCAAATAATAACAATTTAAATTTTTAGCAGAAATCATAATTTATTTTTTATAAGTCACTATTTATAATTCATGATACATCTCTTTTATCCGACACAAATTATTTCTTTCTGGTATTATGAAGAGTACACAAATAAAACCTTTTGTGATGATCACGCTACAATAACATACTTTCTGGCATGATACCTTTCATGTTACATTGTTATTTGCTATCCCTTCAACGGATGAGTAAATAAACTATACCTAATGATCGGTACTTCATCATTCGAAACTGTAGCACTTACTACCAGAAATCTTCAGTGTCTTGCCATCAAAACAATGTCACATTATTGAGTGCCGTCTGTCTCCTATCAGGAGATCTGTCGGAAACTATAACCACTCATCATCTGCAATAAGTGAGTTGGAGTGAAACCCGGTGCTCCATTGGTCCAGAAATAAACAGGCTGAATTTTCTGACACGACAAGGGGGGTCAGCCTGTAGATTTAGAACAGAAGAACCAATAATAGAATTCGATTAAGTCCGGGTCTCAGATAAATTTGTTCCGTGAGATGTAATTTTGTCGGTGTCCGAACGAATTATTGGATGGACTCTTAAGAAAAGGGCTATTGTATGGCGTCTCTTTCTGTTTTGGTTTTCATTGTAACAAGTATAGAGAATGTTATGTTGTTACGGATTATAAGTGCTGTTTCAATTATTGTGACAGTAAATGTTTTCAATCAGTTTTCTGGCCAGTGTGAACTGGTGCATAGAAGGTTGATTGGAGAACTTGGATAATCTGGTTTTGAAGTTTTGCCAAATGAAATATTTACGATGTTATGCAAGGTATTATAACGATAAATTTGTAACAGGAAATGCTTTCTGTTTTGTGGGATATAGAACGGAAGGTTGCAAAGGCCCAAAATATATATACATATATTTTTTTTGTTCCAATGCAGCTGGCAAACACTTAGACAGCTTGGTCTTGGATGCCTTAAGGCAAACGCTGCACAGACATTACTCACTTTGCATTACCCATGGGGCGCGTGTAACTTGTAGACAAGCCCCGGACGCAGAGTAACAATGCCCCCGCAATGCTCTACGACCCTGTTAGGACCGGAACCTACGGTTTAAAGTGGATTCCGAACCACTACAAACATCCATGGCACTGCCGGAACTCGAACCCTAAACCTGTGGTACCGAGTGCCAGAGCGCAGCCACTCGGCCATTCAGGTCCATATATACACATATATATGTATGGCTGTAGTGTTTAATGACTCTCTATTAAAATGTACGACACTCAAACAACATCATGCATTAAAAGATTTTAATGGCGATTTCGTGTAACAGAAGAATTAATTATAATTTTGACATTTTTTTATTTATTTATCTTATCTAGGTTTTTAGGAAAGTACGAAACACTAAAAATAATGTCTGTTTAATTACCACCGTTGATTTTAAGAAATATACTTAAACGATTTCATAAAAGACATATAGATTCCGTATCTGCCACACACAAATTTAACACAACATTTTTTTTATAACATTTTCGAATATTCTTTAATTTCGGTTGATTATTATTGTGACCAACACATTTTAATACCCTATGTGGAAGAAAGTGACGGGACACGACACTATAACGACATAAACCCATATTTATTAAAATTAATAGGAGGTAGGGCCTCCTTGGCTGCGATCACAGCTGAAACCCTTCTGGGCATGCTTTCCACTAAATTAGCCATAGCGGCAAGAGGAATTTCCTTCCAAATGTTTAACAGGAAGTTCCATAGTTCAGGCTTCCTTTTGGGGGTGTGGGGTGCAGGCCCTCAACCGACGGTCCAATTCGTCCCAGAGATGTTCAATTGGGTTAAGATCAGGGCTCTGCGCCGGCCACTCTATGCGTTTAACGTTGTTGTTCACGCAATCAAGAGCAACATGGCATGTTGCGTTGTCGTCTTGATACCAGCAATCATCCATACCTGTACGTTGCCCACAAGGTAGGGAAGGGCATGATTATCGAGATTATCACAGTATCTATCGGCATTCATCGCACCATCAACCTTCACCAGTGGGCCAGCCCCATACCACGAGAAACAGGATCATACCATCAATCCTCCTACACCAAACTTTACAGTTGGGAAAGACACACTCGGGCAAAAGGCGTTCTCCTGGTAAACGCCATACCCAAACACGTCCATCGGAACGGAAAAGGGTAAATCGTGACTCGTCACTCCAAAGGACGCGTTTCCAGTCATCCAGAATCCAAGTACGGTGGTCTTTGGCCCATCGAAGGCGCGCTTTCTTGTTGGTTTTCGTAATCAAAGGCTTATGGGCCGCCGAACGTCCAGTGTAACCTAACTTATGGCCTCGATACGAAGAGTCTTGGTCGAAAAGGCCACACCTGTGGCTTGTCTAAACTCATTAGCGATGTTATCCATGGATGTTTGACGGTTACTTCGAATCTCCCTGCCGAGCACCCGCCGGTTCCTGCTGGTGAAAACTCTAGGTCGTCCACTTCGGGGCTTGTTCTGACAGTGTGCCTCAGTCTTGTAGCGACACACAACACGTGCTACAGTTGATTTTGAGCAGTTACGGAGACGGGATATCTCCCTAATTGACACCTTGGCGAGATGCAATCCAACCAACACACCTTTCTCGAACTCAGATAACTCTTCCCATGGCGGCATCTTGACAAAAACAACTCTAGTCGACTCCACAGAGTATTTATAGGATATGGCTGACACTTGATACCTATTATTGCGCATGTGTCAGCTGTATTGTCGAGGGCTGTCCCGTCACTTTCTTCCAGATAGTGTATTTTATAAATGTAATATTACGAAATCGTAAATTGTAATAGTAATCGTTTTTATAATAATAAAGCATAGAATGAAATAATATCAGCGATTTAATACGTTGAAGTCTCTATTTTTGTTCTTTGAATTTGTTTGAAATAAGTCTTATAAAAGATTTTAATTTTAATCATTTCAATTTAAAAACATATTACTCATATGTATAAATTTCCATTAAGATTTTGAAAATAAATTTCTTTAAAAATTATTGAGTGATTTGTTCACTTCACCAGTTTTCTATATATATAAATTAGAGAAAGAGTATAATTTTTTTTATGTTTTAATAATGTTAATATAATTATACGAAATTTAAAAAAAAAGCATTGTAAGAAAAATAATAAATACCAAAATGCTGCAGTTAGAAAAAGCGTTTAAAGATTTCAAAATATCAAATACTCAATAATATTAGCAATAGTCCTTTAATAATATAATAATAGTGTTTGCTGTTGTTGTTGTTGTTTTCTTATCCCACTTGGCTGGCCAAGCCCACGAGCCCATACGTACTCATGATTGAAGGGGAAGGAAGCAGCTTCTGTTGTGATGGAGCACCAGTAGGTAGAAGTCTGACTTTTGGCTCCGTGACGCTCTTACAGTCATAGGAGACCGGGACCTACGGCTTAAAGTGGATTCCGAACCACTACAAACATCCATGCACCGCCGGGATTCGAACCCCGAAAACCTGTGGCACCGAGCGCCAGAGCGCTAGACACTCGGCCATTCAGGTCCCAAATTTGTGAATGCCAACGGCACGTGGCGTTCCCAGGTGATCACCCACCCAAGTACTGACCGCGCCCAATGATGCTTGACTTCGGTGATCTAACGAGAACCGGTATATTCAGCATGGTATGGCCGTTGGCTAATAATAATAGTATAGTAATAATAATATAATAATAATAGTCTCAATAATATAACCAATAGTCCTCCTGGAAAATTTTAGTTTAAAAACTTAATAATTCTACGTATCAATTTCTTTTAAACCTTGATGATTTGAAAATTAATAATATTTTACATACATAATTTAGAGATAATTTAGATATTTATTTAAAGATTTTATAATTATAATCATACAAACTTTTAAAAGTATTCTAAGCATAAATAAAAAAACAATTTTAAAATGCTATCAATTGCAATATTCAGAAAAAAAACATTTACAGATTTGAAAATATCAAATAGTCAATAATATTCAAATAAATAAGTAAAAAATAAAATGGCTGAGAGAGCAAAGCGGATTTATAAAAATGACGTAAGTTAAGAAGATTATTCCTAATAAAAAATAAAATAAAACCGCATCTCTCATGAATCGAATAAAGATCAAGATTTAGCTTCATAAATAGCTATTTGCAATCTCAATAAAAGGCAAATAAATGCATAAATTGTTGCAACTGAATGTATGTATTTCTCAATGGACTGAAACTAAATTATTCTTTGTATTTTATTCTTTTTTTTGGAAGATTTAATTTTTTCCAATCGTGTTTTAATATTTTCAGCGCTTTGTAACGAAAATTCTCGATTAATATTTCAAAATGTTCCAAATTTGGAATATTACTGAGCATTAAAAGCAAGTAAACATTCAATTTTATTCGTAAATTCAAATATTATTTATCAAATAAATATTTCACATTCAGTGAAAATAATAAGAGATTATGAATTAAATTTAAATATTTAGATTGAAGAAAGATTCCGATTTTACTTCTTAATTTATCATAGATTTTATTATTGAAAATTTTTTTTTATTTATTTATACTCGAGATGGCAATTAACATAGTTAATGTTATTCGGGAGCACCACGATATTTGATTTTCTTGTACTCTACAGGGGATACGATGACAACAACAACAAAATGTTTTTTATTATTATTATTATTTTTATTTTAAAATGTGAAGTAAAGATATATGTATATAATTTCATTCGAATACTATGATAATATATATACATAAAATATTTAAATAATGAATTGTTGTACATAGTTGATATGTATTTATAAAAAAAAAATTATTTGAATGTAAATTTTAATGATACTGTTTACAAAAAAATTCACAGTATTTAACATATTGCCTTTTTTACATCTACATTACTCAATATAACTTAAGTTAATTAATGAATATAAATAAATAAATAAAACATAAATAATAAATAAAATGGTCGAGAGAACAAAGAGGATTTATAAAACGACGGAATGTAAGAAGATTATTATTAATAAAAAAGAAAATAAAACCGCATCTCTCATGAATCAAATAAAGATCAAGATTTATCCTTATAAATAGCTATTTGCAATCTCAATAAAAAGCAAATAAATGCATAAATTGTTGCAACTGAACGTATGTATTTCTCAATGGACTGCCACTAAATAATTCGTTGTATTTTCTTTCTTTTTTTGAAGATTTAAATTTTCCAATCGTCTTTTAACGTTTCTAGCGTTTTATAACGAAATCATTCGATTAATATTTCAAAGTTGGAATATTATTATTGAACACAAAATTCATTCGTAAATGAAAATATTATTTATCAAATAAATATTTTTCATATCGTATTTATTTCAGTGAAAATAATAACTAATATGACGAATTAAATTTAAATATTTAGATCATTGAAATAAGATTCCGAATTTATATCTTAATTTTCGTGGATTTTTATTATTTGGAAAAAAAAAATGTTTATTTATTGATACTCGGAGTTGGCAATCAACATGGTCAATATTATTCGGGAGCACCCCGATATTTGATTTTCTTGCATTCTTCAGGGCATACGATAACAACAACAACAAAAAATATTTTTTTTTTAATTTGAAATCTGAAATAAATATAATTTCATTCGAATGCCATGATTATATATACACAAACTGCTAAATAACGGATTGATGTACATTGATATGCGTACCTGTAAATATCTTTCAATATAAATTTCAATTATACTATTTACAAAACAGTATAATTTATATTTAACGATATATTTAATGTGTTGACCATTTTTTTTTTTCATTTACATATTTTTATTATTACGTTGTTATAATAGGACAAGTAAAAGAAGGTAATATAAATTCTTATATTGGTAATCTCATATTTGGGGCCAGATGGCCGAGTGACTAGCGCTCTAGCTCTAGATTCCGCAGATTTCATGTTCGAGTCCCGGTGGTGCCCCGGATGTTTTCTAGAAGCGGCTCGATTCACTTTAAGCCATAGGTACCAGTTTAATATGACTCTTGGACGTATGACTGATAATTCTACCCGTAAAAAGAAAACATCTCCTGTCTCGAAATCTGCCAGTAGGCAGACCGACTTTGCCCAACATGTGGCTGTAGCGCCAGTGATGATGATGATGAATTTCACCATTACAATATTTTTTTTTTCCTTTATAATATAGTTTATATTAAAATTCAGTTAAATTCATATGAATATATTTTTGATTTTGAAATTGTTCTTAATATTATACATTTAATACAATAAATAAATTATTTATAAAATGTAAAAGTTTAAAAGGGTTTTGTATTAATGAAATTTCCAGAAAAACGTCTTCCTTATCGATTACCTCGGAAACTTAAAGGATTATAATATAAAAAAATGGCGAATAAAAGATTCTTGATAAACCTCTGCAAGTGTATTTATGATTTTTCTTTATGCTGGGTTCAAAATTCGTGAAATAAATTCGAATTTTATATCGAGTTTATAATTAGTATTATAGTATTATAATTATATAATGTTATGTTTATGTATAAGTTTAATGCCAGTAAAAAAAATGTTGAAATACCAGAAAAAAATGGAATACCATTTTAGAAAGTTTCGGCTATTGGACTATGACATTTATATTCTTCCAATATTTTCAGTCAAGCAAGCCCATATATAGAAACTTTCTGATGAAACATAATAAACTCTGGATCATAAATCAGCAAGTAAAACTTTTATCGATAATTTTTGGACTTAATTTTGAATCAAATATTCCTTTATAATCGACTTGTACCAAAAGTTCTGAATGAAATTCTGATCATGAAAATGCGACCAGGTGAAGATATTAAGAGAAAGAGGAAGCGATGGTAAAAAAAGTTCTTTTTAAGTTTCAGTTAAAATGGCCAGACATTTTTTGAAAATAATGTAAAACAATTAATCGTGGATTTCCATCATTTTTAAATCCTTCTATTAGTTCACACTGTCCCTATATAAATTAATAAAAGATTTTCAATCGTTCATAAAATACTTTTTATTCACCACTCACGTTCAAATACATTTTTGAACTTGTAATTATGGATGACATGGAGATTTAATACCAGTTTTTCAAATATTAATTTCCTTCATTAAATTTAGTTAATTAATTTTGGTTTTTAGACTTAAGTTGCATGTATCTACCAATAGATGGCGCCAGATAAACATCAAAAATGAATGAAAGGTAGTATTTAAAAATGATTTTCTTGATTAAGGCGTTTTCATGATTGGGGCCTGAATGGCCGAGTGGATAGCAGCAGCGCTCTGGCGCACGGTACCATAGGTTTCGGGTTCGAGTCCCGGCGGTGCCCTGGTTTTTGTAGTGGTTCGGAATCCACTTTAAAGCCGTAGGCCCCGGTCCTAATAAGGATCGTAGAGGCGTTGCGGGGGCATTGTTGCTTCGCGTCCGTGGTTTATCTTCAAGTTACACGCGCCGCCTGGGTAATGCAAAGTGAGTAACGTTGATGCAGCGCTAGCCTTAAGGCATCAAAGACCAAACTGTCTAAGTGTTTGCCAGCTGCATTAGAACAAAAACTTTCTTGATTTATATATCATATTTCTGGAATTTTATAAATTCCCTCATTTTTCGATAGCCATTATGGCTACGGCTCAGTGATAATGGGCATTAGATGAGCGTAGGGGCGCTGAGAGATTCAATCCACTGGGACATTTGTGGTAGACACTGTTTTAAAAAAAAGAAACTGAATGGTGTTTGTGTGATGTTCCAGAATCTTGCCTCATTAATCGGAATAATTGGTGAGCGATTTCCCCACCCAAATGTATTGCCCTTTAAAATCTCAAGGAAGGGCACTGTTTTCCTTGTTCAGCGACACACAAGATCTAATGGCGGGTGCTTCATCACAACAGAAGTAGTTCCCCTTATACTTCCTTCCATAAAAACACGGATTCATGGACTTGATCACTAGATATTGCTGCCGACCAAGTGGGATAGAAATAACAGCAACATGTAACCGTAATAAACAATGTATTAAGTAATCATACCATCAATATTTTAAATGTGTTTTATGTATTAATATACCCATTGTGGGTTTTTGGGTAACGAGAAGGCAGATTCTCTTGCCAGAAGGAACAACCATCACCCAAACCTTTTGTAAAGACATCTCTTTTCACTCGATGAAACTGATGATCCGTGACTTTTTCGGAACACTATCTGATAGTCTACTTGAAGGCACAATACAAAACCTGGTTTAACTTTTTATTTTAAACATCCCTGATCAGCCCAGGTTTAAAGCTGTTGCCCTTTTCAGACTCTGACGAGCTATGATTATATGGCCAATCATCTTTTTTTCGTATGAAAATATTTGCGAGCCCAAAATGCATGCTCTTAAGTCTTGGAGGGGACATGGATTCATCTCACCTTACTGTCTGCCTTGCACTTGCTTCCTCTACTGTGTAGGGTCGTTACTAGGAGGCTAGGGCCCTTATGGCTAAACATGTCACTATGTGATTTTCGTTTCTTGTTGTTGTTTTCATGTTCTTTGTGTTATGTTTCTTTTTCTATTTTATTACTTTTTGTAGCCTGCCATTGGAAATAAAATGTATTAATATACATAATTCATTATGTATATTATATGTGAACATTAGTCAACAAAGAGAATACGTTACACATTTTTTATCAACCTCAGACCCATATCGTCCTTTAACAATGTAGTGTTGATTCCCAGTCAGAAGTATATAAGGCATTCTCACAACCATTTTTATTATACGCTACTATATATACAGGAAAGTAAGTTTGAAAAAAAACTCTTAATATTCAAGTTTAATGAGATGCAATATAATTCTAGAGGAAATATTTTAAGTACCGTTGTAAACTATTATTGTTGGTCAATTGATTAGCCTATTATATTTTAATTTATCGAGTTTAAAAGAATTGTAGGATATCTGGTTTTCCACTTCGCATTGGCAATAGCTCCCACTTTGGTGTTCAGGAGCAATGGTGACTAGGCCTCAGACTATCATCACAACATGGCTCCTACTGAGAAACGTCTAGTTTATAGTCTCTCAGCCAACATAGAAATATATTTAACTCAACCCTGCTCATAAGTTGGCCTACAGGCTCTTACCCAGAGATTTGGTTTGATTTCTCTCTCTACAGTCATTTGAGCAAACATTTGGCTAATTAGACCTGGCCCTACATTTTTAATGTTGATTCCGACCACTAGCAAACATTGTCACCACCAGGATTCTAACCTATAAGCCCCACCGAAGTACCAAGGCAGAGCGCTGGCCATTTTGGCCTTCCATTCACTCATTCGGAGAGGAAGTATATTTTGCGAAACTGCGCGTATCGTCGTATCGTGTTTTCGGCTAAGACGTGCAACCTTCCACAAATTTTTTAATTATATTTCTTTTAAACGCGTTCAATAGTGTATGTATCTAATTGCATGTACTTACAGTGTTCGTGCGTGTGACAATAAAGTTGTGAGTTTTTCCAAACTGTGTCTCAACCCAGACACAACCACTTTTAAACTTGTTGTCCAACCCCCCAACACTACAAGGCATATATAATTAAGCAAAATTAATATTAAGAAATTAAACTAATTTTAATATCATCGTCCCATTTTCAAACCCAAAACACTATCTTAAAAACATTCGAAACTCATCAAGATATTTATCTGTCACTCCTCAATTGCAATTTTAATCAAAGTTTTATCTCGAACGTTTTTAAAGGACAACCTTCTCTCGGACTAGATTCAATCCCCAAAAAATAAATTAAAAATTGCATTTTTAAGAGCAATGTAAATCAAATTCTTCCTCAAACCAGATCCGAAAAGGAAAACGTAACAATTTTTTATGAGTATTCTCATCGGGAAATAATTGAATTTTCTAAACTCAAACGCTGCTCTTTCAAAATAACATAAACTTCTCAACCAGCCACTTTTTCTTGACAGGCATAATTTTGTTAGCAAGAGATTTTCTCAGAGTCATTTAATTAATATTCTGTCATTTCAACCCCGAGAAAGCATCAACAGTGTGCATGAAACGATTGCAAATAGGTTTATAAGGCGGCATAAAAAGTTATTGAACTTTTAATGAAATGTGAATTAACCGTGCATTTTTAGTGTTCTCTGGAGTTTCACGTATTACTTTACCTGGAACAAATGACACTTATTTTGTAACATATAAGTCTGCTGTACCCAAAACAAAAGATCAATTTTTTTTTAATTTTTTTCAAAAACTTTATTTATTCTTCTAAATTTATTTCATCACTTTCAAACTATCCCCTCGGACACAATGCACTTATGCCAACTTTTTTTCCCAATCCTCAATGTATGTAATAAGTCATCGGCAGGGATGGCCTTCAAAGCGCCCGGAATTCAGGTTGAATCTCTTCAATCGACTTAAAACGGCGTCCCCGGAGTGGTCTTTTGAGTTTAGGGAATAACCAGAAGTCGCACAGTATAAAATAGTTGTGTGTGGAACGATATAGGTTTCATTTTTGACTAAAAAAAGTCACGGAGAATCAATGGGTACCAGCTGGCGCATTCAATGTTTTCCGTACCAATCGAGATTTGACGCGTTTGATGCCCAAAACATCTTTCAAAAGGGAATTTTGAAATTCCAACATCAGCAGCAAAGGTCTCTAATTTGTAAATCGACGGTTTGCAAGCACCAAATCTTTAATTTTGGCGTAAACTTCATCAGTTGAGGTTAATGGTCGAGAGAGAGGCTCTTCGTCTTCAACGCGTTCTCTGCCTTCTTTGAATTGTTTATACAACTTCTAAACATTTCTTTCCGATGTGGGAATGCTCACCGAATGCCTTATGCAGCATTCTATAAGTTTCCGCAAACAAAATTGAATGTAAGTTCTTTGCTCAATGAATTCAGACATTTCAAAAATCATCGGAATAATTTTTGGCGTCTCACCAAGCCAAGCGTAACTCAAACACTAATGAATATTTTGACGTCAGATTTCACATGTCAAGGACGAGTGCCAGCAACCTAAAAAGAAAAGAAAATGAAATTCCATAAGACCCGGAATTCTAAATGGAAAATTGGTCGTATTTTTTTGGACACAGTAGTATTTAGTCGTCTTATTTCCATTATATAAATGCAATATTTGCGATTATCAGCATCATA
>BPLR01019944.1:0-26834 GCA_021605095.1 Caerostris extrusa
TCATTGTATAAACAAACATATTTTATTTATCCAAAAAAGAGCAGAACCATATTTGTACAAATATATATAAATTTTAAACTTAAGATTTTAATCAAACTGAGATAATTGAATTTTGTGTATAAAAACTTACCTAGAATTTTTAATGTTTGGTGTATTAGAACGGACATTACTTTCTGGAGATGGAGGCTAGCAGGTAATCTGTTGTTAAGCAAACATACTGGGAAGACTAAGAAACAAAGAAATACAAATTTTTTAAATAAATTTTTAATTAAAATTTTTTTTACAAACTTACAGAGAGCATTAAGAAATTAATTTTTAATACACATTAAAGCAAGAATAATGAACAATAATAATATTTTTACTTTGTAATAAATTGATTTATGCTATGGTAAGTAAAATAAGATTATGACTTTTGTTCAGCTAAAATCTACAGAGTACCATATATTTTTCAACAAACCTTTTCTCCTCTCTTTGACTTGCACCGTGAGCTTTTTCTTCAGAAGAGCTAGATGCAAATGAATCACTACTTTCACCACTGCTTCCACTGTCACCTCGGGACCACACTGCTTTAACCAAGTACCACGCCTAACCACTGTAGGGGAATTATCACCAGATGTTGTTTCAGGAGCACTGCTGTCAATGCTTGCCATACCTATTTATAAATGAAGGAATTAATACAGTAGTTCATATATGAAGATTTCTACCTAGGCATGAGAAAAACATAGCCAGCAGGGGATATTTAGTTGTGGCTCTTGAAAACGAATCTATATACACTGTTATATATAATGATTTTTACCTCCTGAATGTTTCTTGGTAGTTCTGAAATTAGTACATCTGAATTTAGCTTCCCATGCTTTGTAATCTTCTTCCCAACCAGGACTAGATGCCCCTTCACTGTGTTCACCATTATCTTCATGCATTCTAAAAAATAAAGAAAGTAAAGCAATTGAAACACTAACAAAATTATAACATAGATTTATATTAAAAAAAAAAAAAAAGCTGAAAATAAAATAAGTATCTATATAAATTTTCTAACAACGAAGAAGTGCTAATGATAAGATAATTAAAAACTAAAATTCCCCTCACATATCTTATATTATATCATACTTATGATCAATAAATGAACTTCTTTTTTGGGACATAGGAGAAAAATATTTATGCCACATTTTGAACAAATGTTTTTAAAAGGATTTCTAGCAAATATAATATAGTATTGAATTGAATCTATTAATAGCACATGCACAATTGAAAAAAAAATTAACTAATTCAAAATTTAAAAAAAGAAGGGAAAATAAGACATTTATTAATCTTACCAAGATATACAAAAAAAGGAAGCTTTTGTTGGCTATTTAGTGCAAGCAATGTTTCCTTCATTATTTCAATAAATATAATTATTTTTAGAATTTTCTAGGAGTTAAAAGAGTATTGAAATATATTTAACACCAAATTAAAATATCAATGTACCAGGTGTGATAGTTAATAATTCTTAACATTGTTCTTTAAAGTGTTTTATTAGGGAGAAAGTAAAAATGGTTCATTCAAAATACATGCCATTGCTAGTTGCACATTTTCCTATAAAGAGATACATATTTGATGTGGGTACTCTGATATTTTAGTAAATTGTGTCTCAGATCATTTGATTAGAGTTCGCTATATGTGACATGAAGCTATATGTGATATGCATTGTGCTGCAAAAATCACTTTTCCATGTCATGTAATAAATTCTGATTGCTTTCTATTCAATATATGGCTCGATTTGATAATTTGTTGATGGTAAAGAATGTTATCAACTGTCTCACCTGATTTCAAAAGCTTATGGTACACACTTCTGATCCAATCAAATGTAGCATTGTTTTTTTTCCAAAAAGCAATTAGTGAAGCAATCGATGCTCCTAGTTGTCCTGATCAACCCATGATTTTCTGTATTTTAGGTTCTCGAAATATATTGATTTTTCATAGTGAGATAGTAAAAACTTTGCATGTGGTTTTTTCGTTTATTTGACGTTTAGTTGATATGGCACACAATTTCTTTTTGCTTACTGATTTTTCCATGGCATGCAGATGATCATAAATTGTTTGGCAATCAACAATTAACTTCTCTGCCATTTGTTATTGAGTTTGTGCATCATTTGATCTACTTGCAAGGGTATCTTCAAATTTTTTATGTTGATCTAGATGTTCTTTTTTTTTTAGTCCTCTAAACCAACTTATACAAGTGTCATGTGTTGTGACATTGCCATTGTAAGTTTTTCCACAAGTTTCACTAGCATTCATTTCTTGATTGAACAAGAAAAGCATTTTGTGCTGCAAATGCTTTTTATTTGGCTCTAAACTCGACATGTCTAATACACAAAATAAAAAATGACACTAACTCAAAATCGTTTAAAGATCAACTGTCATGGCAACAAAAAATGACATATGAGATGCAACTGCATGTTTCCAAAGCCATTTCATAAATAAAAATAAGAATTATTAACAGACACACTTAGTATTGCTTTTTATACATATTATACATAAACGTAACTGTGATTGAAATTAATCAGTTGCAGAATGATTCAAATAAAAGAAACAATAAAATATAACTTGGTGTGTCAGATAAATCTACAATTTATTAAGAATATGTTACTACTTATTTTCTTCGCTTTCAAAGTTATACAATAAAATTATAAAATAATAAGGATAATATATAATATATAAACAATAAATATATGACCAAGATAATTAAAAAAATATTATAGAAAAATTAAGTAGATTTTCTATGCATTTCTTTTATTTTTTATTCCAATGAACTTGAACAGATTAAAAAAATTAATTATTAAGCTTTGAATGTTAGACTATGCAACATAAATACATAAAAAATAATATTCATATTAAAATTAACCTATGAGACTGTCGATGATCTCTTGAACGAGAGCTACCAGGAGTGGAGTTCTGAACAGATGGCAAACTTCGTGGCCGTATCGCAGATTTATAATGTTCAGTTCGTTTATCAGTGGTAGATCGCCCTTCTGCATCATCATCATGCAAATCATTTTCTTCTGCATCTTTTGAAGCTCCATCTTCATTAACATTTTTGTCATCAGAAGAAAAGAAAATTTGAGCCGTTTTGTTGAGAGCTTGAAGCTGAAGAGTAATACATAGAGGATGCAGGAGCTTTGTACATTTGATGTACTTCTTTATCCAATAATTTCTCCATAATCTAAAATAATGATACATATTTTTAAAAAATAACTATATATGAAATAGTTTAATCTGTGTCTTTATTTGATGCCCCTATTATAGATATTTTTCAAGATTCAATACTCAAAAACATATTGTAGAACTTTCATACAATGCATAGAAAAGAATTTTTTTTTATCTTTGCAAGATGTATAATTACACTAATGATCAAATATAAAATAATTTTGACCTTAACAGAAAAATAACACGAGCAGTAAATAAATAGGCATATATTAAATTTAAATCACAATTGGCTGAATCTTATTTATTCATAAAAGTTAAAATTTCAAATTTTATTTTTATGTAATTTATCAAGACATTAATTCAAAAGCAATTAAGAAAAGTTAAACAAGGGCATATCATTTACATACATACCAGGTTTGTAAATATGAAACAAGAATTTGCTATAGATGGCCTTTACTATGTTGACAATGTAGTTACTGTCATGTCGAGTCACTGGTGCCATTTGCTTTGTTGACATTTGACTAAGAGTTTTAACTAAGAATAATACAAGTTTCAAAGTGTTGAACACATTGAATTTTGTGGCAGGAAATTATGATTTTATGTTAACATTTGAAGAAAATTACTGCAGAATTACATGAAATGTTTGTCAAAGTTTACAGCGAGCATGCTCTCTTGATAAATCGCAATGCTTTGAGTCGTTTAAAAAAGATTAAAAAACAATTTTGATGTGATAAACGAATAATGTTGGAAGCTACCAAAAAAGTTTGAAGATGGAGAATTGCAAGCATTTGTGGATGAGGATGTTATGTTCAAATACAACAACAACTCACAGATCAATTAAATGTATTATGAGAAGCCACCTCCTTATGTTTGAAGGCCACAAGAAAGATCAAGATGGAAAAATGGATTCTACATGAACTGAATGAAAATCAAAAGAAAGGCATTTCTTCATCAAATTGTGACTGTCAATGGAAAATGGATATATTTTGAGAATCCCAAGGGTAAATGATCATGGGTAACCCAGGTGACCCATTAATATCGATTGCAAGGTCAAAGTGATGGAAGATAACACTCTGTGTTTGGTGGGATCAGAAGGATGTGATCTATTACGAGCTGTTAAAACCTGGCGAAACTGTTAATACAGAACACTACTGATAATAAATGATCAATTTGAATTGAACTTTACATAAAAAAAAAAAGACCAGAATATATATATAAAAATGAAAACACAAGGTGATTTTTTTCATAATAATTCACCAGCACAAACAGCAAAACTGGTCAAGGAAACAATTGAGTCATTTAGTTCGGCAAATTCTTTTCGCATGCAGCCAACTCACCAACTTGGCTTCGTGCGACAATTACCACTTATTTGCATTAATGGGACATGCACTTGCTGAGCAGCATTTCACTTTTAACAAAAATGGTTCAATGACTGGTTTGCCTCAAACAGCATCAATTTTTGTTTTGCATGGCATCCACAAATTATCGGATAGGTGAAAAAAATATATAACTAGTAATGGTCAATAAAATATTTTTCATCATTTTCATACAATAATTAAAAATTCTGGATTCATATTTACATACCTGGTGTATAATGATATAATAGAAAATCATTCAGTAACTCATTAAAAGTATACCATTTCAATAAACATAACAATTTTAAGTTGATTTAGAAATATAATTATGTTAAAAATAAACTGATAAAATATACAAAGAATTTTAAAAATTGCTAATTTCAAGAAATAGCCTTTTATGTTTACAGGTAAAAAACACCCTCAAAGCTACAAGTAAAATAATATGAAGACTACTATTTCACAATAAAGAAAATAAGTTTATACAATTCATGAAAAAGAAAAAAATTAAAGCATAAGAACTTTAAGTTGGCTATTGTAAAGTTGGTGGAAACAGAAAAACAACTAGTTGGAACAATAAGACAGCTACATTAATAGTAAAAACGCACAATGCTGAAAAACATAACACATTTATAATTCTATATATTTATGTCAACATTAAATATGCAGATACCTTCGCTAATTTTTCTTGATCATCTTTGTATGTTACTAATAAAGTAACGCCAAATCACCTCTTTTGCCGACGAGTACCTTCACACAATAGAGGGTGTTCCGCTTCTGATACATTAGCTTTTAAGCCTGAATTAACAATAAATATTTTATTTTTAATGCAAACAAATTCATAAAAATTGATGTTTAACCGTTAACACTATCAACTTCTTACCTAATGCTGCTACAGCAGCTTCAAAACCAAGTAGTTCATCACCTGGAAGCTTAGTATACAGTGGTGGGTTTCACGATTTTTGGGAATCTAAAATTAAAAGTAATCAATTAAAATTAAAACAAATCAATACATTTTTGTACTAAAAAAATAATTTATTCTACAACTCTCCATCCAATTTTATAAAAAGTTTTTTTTTTTTTTTTAATTTATAATATGTGCAAACATTGTTCTTTATTAAATTAAGTACATTGAAAATTGAAATATTTTTATTCTTATTTCAAAACTTTTTACTAGATACCTTAAAACTAACTGAGCAACAAATATTTCAAATACATGTTTTATATTGTGCTTATTTTTTATGTCCAGATTTACTATTTTTTCAGTAATTATTTGATTCTCAAAATCTTTTTCAATGAAATAAAATTATTCCAAGCAATAATAAAAAGTCACATTAAAACACACATTAAATGCAATGTATATTTTATTTATTGAGATATCAAAAATAATTAGAATGTTCAAGATATCTTTTAATACTAATTTGATTTTTATTTAAAATGCTCTTGTATGTATGTGTCTATATGAGTGCCAAGTGTAAATATTTTGTATACAGCTTTTATACATATAAATATAAAAATTAAAAAAAAAAAAATTAAAAATAAAAACATGATGAGAAAAAAAAAGATTTATTAAAAAAATAATTGAATTTACACCCTACAAAAAAATTTAAAAATACAATTAATCATATTTTCATAGCATAGGAGTCAAAAACAAAGAATAAGCATATCAAGAATTTGTTTTACATGAGCTTATCTGCATTGCAGTTGAAAAACAGTTATAATAAATATGCAAATATGATTCACTAGTCAATGATTTTTCAGATTGTAAATCATAAAAAATATTTTAAAATGCATTAGATGACTTAATTTATGAAACCATTTTTTTCGTTATGTGCAATTAGATAAATGAAAATGCAAAAAAGAGACGCATTTTCATTTATCTAATATATATATATATATATATATATAATACAACATATAAAAAAAAAGTCAAAAGAGAATGGAAAAGGAAAATACTTGGCCAGTTTGTATATCAAAGTCCTAACAGCATTCACTATTAGTAATTTTCATGTGGTTCATAGAAACACAATGATAATCTATAAAGTGCCTCACATTAAGCTCTCCCAAGAAATTTTTTTACATTACTAAGTACTCATAAACTACAAAAATGAAACGGAAAATCATTTGACAAATATAAACATCAAAAGGTTGAAAGGCTACAACTACATTAATAGATTGAAAAAGATGCAATTTTTTAAATACAGAAACAGGGTGTTAAACAAATCATACAAGAAATCTGCAGAACTAAAAGAAATTAATTATAATGTCCTGAGAATAGCATTGCCAAGGAATAAGCATCCTCAGGATATTATTAACCATATTATTTCTGCTTGCTAGATGACCGGATCAAGTCAAAAGCATATCTAGCAATGTATTCAAATAATATAAAATAAACAAAATAATTTTTTGCTTAGAGCCAGTCAGATATAGGACTGAAGAATAGCAATTTGAATGTGCAGTTTGTTTTATAATCATGATTGTTTTTAATATGATATTAAGGAGTGACTGGGTAACAGAATACGATCAATAAATGGCAAGTGTGGAATTTCAGAGTAGGTTGATTTATGTCCAACAGCAGTGATATTTATCTATATACATTGTATTAGTCAAATACATTGCTTTGGCACAAAAACAATGGAAAATTTTTGTGTTACATTATTTTCTAAATATACTTATAATAATATATTTAAATTTAAGGCCAAGGGATCATGAAAAATTACAATATATTTCTTAAATGCTGTTAAATTTTTATTTTAGCTGCTATTTGCAATTTTTAAGTGATTTATTTTTTCCTAAATATAAATTTCAATGCTCGCAATAATTGTCGATAAAAATAAAAATTGGTTCTAGGAAAAAAAAGAAAAGAAATAAACTTACTGCTTAAAGTGAGAGCATCAAATATAAAGCTGGCAAGCATAAGAGGTAAAAGTGCTTCTCCTCTTGAAACTAATTTTCCATCACGCAATTGTTCAGCTCTTTCTCTTATGATACTCATTTCCTTGTCAAGAAGTGGTAGCCGTTTCAAAAGCAACACAAGGTCTTGCTCTTGATTAGCTAATTTTACCTAGATAATTTTTAAAAATCGATATTTGATTCTATTCTTATTTTATAACATAAAATGAATAATATTAAAATTAATTAAATTTCTTTTTAATGAATAATTTTTATTAAATTTCTTTTTAGTTAGTTGAGAACCTTAAAAATATTTAAGATTACTTAGAAGTATTTATAAATTAAAATTTAAAAAAATTCAAACAACAAATTGGGTGCTTTTTTTTTTTTTTTCAAATAAATATTTCTTTGCAATTGAAAATTTTAAAAGCATACTACAATTAAATTTTAGGTAATCATCCAAGTAAAAAACATTGTGCATCTTAATTTTAAATACACATTATTAAAATTTAATATCATTATTTTGCTAAGAAATATGCTTTTCTTTCACATAATAGTGAAACTGCTCAATTCTATCCAATTTCTAGATGATATTCAATAGGCTCCTTATAATTTGCAATGATGAAAACTCAAAATCAAACCAATTCTTACTGGAAAGCGCAATGATTTAATCACAGGAAAACTATTCTGAACTGTTCAAATCATTTCAACATGAATACAATAATTACTAATAATTGTTCCTTTCTGATAGTCACAAAAAATCATACTAATGTGATTTTCAAAGCATTTATAACTTACTATAACAAACAATTTTCTTTCTTTTTCAAATGAAATAAAAATTATATTTATAATATTATTTAAGCTATTTCGAAAAAGAAACTTTACCTCTAATGCTTTTGTTGATGCAGGTGGTCGAGTCATTTCTAAGCCAAATAGACCCACGCGAAAGCAAGATGGTGGTGCTCAGGATTTTCTCCAAGAACTGAGCACAAAAAAGGCCACTTTGGCTAATGAAGCAGAAGCCAACAAACTAACATGGTGACTGGCTGGATTAAACGGCGAACCTTTTTACCTCGGCACGCAGCTTGAGGAGCTTCAACAGCTAAATTTGGTGGACTAGCAAGTAGTTCCTCAGCTAAACGGATGGCAAGCATACAAGCTTCATGTGAATGACCATGAGCATGAAGAGCCTCAGCTCGAGCAAACAAAACCTGAGGAAAAAAATATGAATATTTTATTTAATAAACAAACACACATATCCTATTAGAAAATGAAGAGATCAGATTTTTATAAAGCATACCTCAAGAGAATCTTCTATTTTCTTTACAGCGACTGAATGCCATTGCTCATCGATAAATGGTTGTGGATGTTCAGGGCTAGGTAATCTAGCTCTAGGATCATAGTAATATAAATGATATTCATCACTTGATTGTTGTGACTCACTGGCTTCCCCACTACAATCAACTGCTCTTCTGCAAAATCAAAAAGAATATGGATTTAATAATTTTTTGAGATAATAATTATATAGATATTTATTACTAATAAGATATATGTTATTGTAGTTCGCATTTTAAAATTATTCTAAATAAAAACTATAAATGAAATTAAAAATAAACATCTTAGCAGCAACATTTCATATAACTTAAAATTCCTATGGCATTATTTACATTGAATTACAAAATGTTAATATACTTAATAACACTTTTTTTTTTTTTAAGTAAGAAAAAGTTAGAGGGGGAAGGGGAGATACTAATTCTATATTGTTAATTAAGTTGAGCATTTTTTTAAATTTAAAAATAAAAAAAAATTTACCTTGTAGGTAGAGTTTTCTGAACATAATGTGAAGGTAACTTTTGAGATTCAGAAGATTTGGCATCATTCGGTTTTTCATTCTCCACAATATTCTGGGATGTTGATGATTTATATTTACTCGTTGATGGTTGAGATCCATTTTTACAAATGTCTAATGAGCTTTTAGCCCCATCTGAATCATATTGTAAACTTTCTTGAGAATTCCAGACTAAGTCAAGAGCTAATTTTGAATATGGTCTTTCAATCAAATGAACACCTTCTGAAATATTTGGTGACTGCAAACAACATGCGTCAGCTAAAAGCATCAGCCAGTGCTTCATGTTCATTTTCACAGAAGCCTTCACTGCTTAAAGAACTACGGTTGCTGTTAGATTTATGCTCAGGGATATCAACTGATTGATCATGATGAAAATTGAGCACACATATAGATTTTTTGTCAGAAGATTTATCACAAGGACACAAACCAGTTATTTGGCCCACATCAACAGAACGCCCTCTGCGAGATGAAAAACATGCCAGGCTACTGTTGTCACTATCATTGGTAGCAACAACTGTAGTGGATGATGGTTCTGTTGTTCGAGCATAAACATAAGGGCAATACCATCTTCTACCTCCACCTTCAGCATATGTAACTCCTGGAATTGGGTAATCACTCCATCTAACAGACAACCTTCCATTGCAGGACGAAAACCAGGAAATACTTCAATATCAGCTCTCTTGATGGAACTAGTAGCATTACTGCTGCTATTTCTGGTTTTCCAAACTCTTTCAAGAGTTTTGATGTGCCAGCATCTTAACTATAAAAAAATAACAAACACATAATGGAATTAGCATATGTTGTGAATAATCAGATTATCAAAGCATATATTAAAATTTACATTAATATGAATATTTAGATCTAGATTATCTTTTTATATATTGTCATAATATTTTTTAATAATGTATAAAGAGAAATAAAGCAGAAATAAAAAAAAATATCACTATTACAGAAATGGCATATCAAGTTATGAGACAAAAGCATTTGAATATATTTAGCCATCATAATTGTATTTAATTATCATCCAATTATAAAACTAATGTTATTAAATCATGATTTATTAACAAAAAATACAATTTATCTGCTGCTGTAAAACACTTAAAATTTTATGGTTTTATTAATAATAAGTAATAAAGAGTCAACTAATATTATTTAGTTTTTGTTTTGCACTTAATAATGATAGACGTGATTATGAAATGTTATGATTGATAGCTTTGTAAAAAGCAAGTTTTATTTTTGGCCTCACAAATTGACTATTTGCTGTATTTATTTCACTTCAGAAATATTTGATATTTTGAACATCTTTCTTAAAGTTGTAAAATTTTTTCACTGGTGTTAACTTTGGCTCATTAATAATTCAAAATGAAATATATAAAAAAAAAAGAAATTAATGAATGCATTTGTGCTAATTTATATGAAGTTAATATACCACACTGCAATTTATTAGCTAAAGGCAAACCATAGACAGTTAAAAAGCAAATTTCCCAAAATGCATAGTGTCCAAATTCATACATTGGGCTTAAAATAAGGCTAAAATATTCATATATAGGGATTTGCAAATGATATAAACTTATCTGTAATAATATCCACTCAAATAAATAACAATTAAAAATATTTAGAGAAATGACATACATAAATATGCATCATTTACAAAAAATATTGTTTTGGGCTCAATTTTTATTATATATACAAAAATTGAATAATTATCCCTTAACATCCAATGATTTAGCATGGTACTCAATGCTCGCTGGATTATGACATTTGAATGACTTCACATGAAAGGGAGAATGCCAAACAAGGTGAGTTTATCAATATTTTTGAAGATTTTCTCATGAGTGCATTTTGTAATGAAAAAAAAAAAAAAAGAATTATAAACTAAGATATGCGAAAATCAGCAGAAAAAAAGTTTCCCAAAATGCATAGTGTCCAAATTCATACACTGTGCAAATAAGGCTAAAATATTCATAAAAAAGGATTTGCCAATGATATAAACTTGTCTGTAATAATATCCACTCAAATATATAACAATTAAAAATATTTAAAGAAATGACATATATAAATTTGTATCATTTACAAAGTATTGTTTTGGACTCAATTTGCATTATATATACAAAAATTGAATAAACATCCCTTGACTTCAAATGATTTAGCATGGTACTCAATGCTCACTGGATTATGACTTCACATGAGAGGGAGAAAGCTATAACGTGAGTTTATCAATATTTTGAAAATTTTCTCATGAATGCATTTTGGAATGAAAAAAAAAAATTTATAAACTAAGATATGCGAAAATCAGCAGAAAATTTAAAAATAACAGATAATTGGGAGGAAATATGATGAAAATTGAGTGCATAAGGAGACAACTAAAAATCAGGCTTGCACTTAAATCCGGAGGCCTGATAACATTTAAAATAAATAAATATATATATATACATAAAATAAATAAATAAGGAGTAGTTACTTGGCCAAACAAGGTTTGCCGATCTTGGGGTGAAAGAGCAGGATTCAAGGCAGCAAGCCTCCACAAAACTACCACTTCATCACACAGACTACTACAGGCATGTTGTGAAGCATGAGTGTTGCTATGCATACTACTGACCACTATGACCACTTGATCCCATATGAAGTGACACCTTTGTGCTGAACCACCAAGACAAAATCTGGAATAAATATGAAAGTTCAGATTATTTAACTGAAAAATTAAAACATGCAGGTAACATTTCAATTTACATAATAATGAGTTAAAATCATAACTGATTGCATAATCCATATGTTCATTCAATTTAATCTAAATTCAACATTATGCCCAAGCAAATTTCAAATGTAAAAAATATAATAACATTTCAATACATTATTTAATAAAAATACTTCAATACTTTTTAAAACTGGTATGGATAAAACCAGTCATTTACTGAAAATTGTTTTATTTTATAAATACTGACCTGATCACATTGCAACACTTCTTCAGTCAAAATTTCTAACAAAGGGATAGCATTTCTGTCACGGTGAAACATTTCCCGTACAATAGATAATAAATTCCATAAACCTTCAGGTTCACGACCTCTTAATGGTCTCAAAAGACTAGACCATTCCGCAGCAGCAGGAGGAGCAGTAGATGATAAATAATTTACATCACTAAATACAATAGGTGATGGCACACATAATTTTATGAGAATTTTTCTTATATTTTCATGTAAAGTTGAGCCATCAAGACACCATGTTGTCTGTTCATTGATAGATGCACCAGCAGTGGGATCTGTAACAAAATACGTAGGATTTTATAAAATCAGGAAGAACATATTATTTATCTGTTTGCAAAAATAAAACATTTTCTTCCTATTTTTTCATATAACAATAAACATATATGATATAAGAGAATTGGGGAAAAAAAAAAAAAAAAAATGGAGATCTTGGTGGTATAAAAATATTTAAGTTGACTTTCATTCAATTTTGAAACTTAATGAAGGCAGGAATATAATTTGTACAAACATTAGGACGATCCTTAAAAACCAACCTTTGAAATTTTGATGGCACCATTCTACCATTTCCTTCTTTTTTTATGAGCTAAAAACTTCCATAAAAATTTCTGATTTTTAAAAATAAGTTATGGAGATCTCTATCAAGGTTTAAAGTCAACAAATTTTCCAAAATTTGAATAAACTTCACATCAATACATATATCACTTCATATATATATATTACTCATATATTGTTTCCTTTAATATGATTAAAATCCAAGATTAAGAATTTTTTTTATTATTTATTTTTTTAAAGACAAAAAAATGTAGGTAAAAAAAAAAATATGCAAAGACAGAAATAAAGTTAATCAAAAATGGGCTTATTTGGAAAAATGATAGAAAGTAAAGAAAAAATAATATAAATCTTCAATAATAATAATATAAATCTTTCAGATGAATATGAATGAAATGAAGATTACTGATAGATTAGATAGATAGATCACAAGATAACTTTGTTCTTCAAATGAAGATCAAAGTTATCTTGTGATCCAACTCCCAAAAAAGACAAAGAAATAATATTAAGGACAATAAAGTTGCTGCAAGTCTCAATGCAGCAAAGTTAAGTTACTGAAGCTATTAAAAAATTAGCAGTTATGGGTTTGACATCACTTGAAAAAAGTCTCGAGTGTAAATCATTTTACAATGTGAACAAATTCTGTATTCTGCATTTGGCAATGATAACCATAAAAAAAATTTAAAAAATGAGTTATCAACTGATAAAAACTGTAATCTGGGATAAAAAAAAAAAAAAAAAAAATTGTAATCATTATTTCAAGGTAAAAGGATTGACTAATTACTTTCAATACCAAAAGTTTTATTAGAAACAGTACAATCCTGAATCAAATTAAATGTTTGAGTTTGATACAACTTCAGTTAACACAGGGAAGAGAATCATGTATCCTTATGGATCAAAAGCATAAAAAAAAAAGAAAGAGAAAATTAAAGCAGTACTTGATTCATTAATTATTGTAAATAATATAGAGTGACACTTGAAGAGTACAAAACATCATACTTTGATTAAAGAGTACAATAAAACCATACAAAAACAATACTTGTTACTGTTAGTAAAAATATTTTCAAAGAACATATCCAAACTCTAAAAAATCTAGTTTAATGTCTTGAAATTTAAACAACGAATAGTAAGTCTTTTTTAGCTTTATAGGTTTATTTAATGTGCAATTAATTGAATGTTCTTTTAGACTTAATAAAATATTTAAAAGAAAGTTAGTTTAAATCTACATGAGAGGGGACCCTATCAAAAATTTACAAAATAATTTTTATTTTCATATAAGAACAATCCTAGTTTAATTTTTACATTTTAGAGTTTCCCAAAATTTCAATCAAGTACTAAATCTGAAAACAAAAACAGAACCCCATATTTAATACAAGGATCCAATAGATTTACTGACAGGTATTTTAACATACATCCATTCGTCTTATGTTTGATTTTAAGCATCGTGACACTATGTTGTTTGTCTAATATGACCCTTTTGAATAAATAGCAATATGCTATTTATTGATAGTAATCAACTGAACACTCTTTAAAAAAAATTGATTTTGATTAAACCAATATAAATGATATTTTCAGTTTTAGATTTTTATTAAAAAATAAATAAATTACAAAAACTCCTATGACATTGCTCATCCCATTTTTCTAATCTGCATATATCAGTATAAAAGATTATTGCTCTTATTAAATATAATCTTAACTTTTCTTGTAATATTTTAAATGGTTTACCTGGTGCACCACCTAATGTATTTATAGCAGTTTGTTGACTGGATAAAAGTTCATCAAGTAGACGCTGAGCTGTTGGTAAGATCTAGAATTTATAAAAAATATAAATTAATAATCAATAAATTAAAAACAATAATAAAGATTTATATTCATACTGATTATTATTAATTTTAAAAATGATGTATATAGATATGATTTTTTTCTTTTTCAATTTTAATTTAACTATATATAGATGAAAACATGAATGCTTAAAAAGAACATAAAAAATGATAATCTAATAAAAATAAGCATTAATTATAATTTATTTTTCCAAAATTACAATTTTTGATAAAAATAGTCTTATCTACTGATATTAAAGCAATAGATTAAGACTGTGATTTGTACAAAAAGTTTCATGTTTAACATCATCATATCTCAATTTCATTAATGCTTTATTTAAAATGTGACTTTGTGATGAATTAGATTATATATTTCAACATGTAAATTTTATTAATGAATGAAATTAATCTTAGTCAAGTGAAATAGTTCCATTTGCTTTAAATGAGAAAAATTTAAAATATGCAGTTTTATATTTTATTAAACATTCTACTGCACTTACGAATAAGATTTAATACAATAAATTTTATATAATGAACCTAAATAAAAAATTACTCAATTTAATCAAACAAAATAATATAGATATATATATATATAATAATAAAATATGTAAGCATTTTGACAATACTGTTTAATGAACAGAAATTTTTTTTTTTTTCATTAGACTTTTATGTGTTTTTATATAAATAAATTGCATAATTTTCATTTATTTAGCAATAAGAGTTTATAAGACGATATATCATTAGTATCAAGTATTTAAATAAATGTCAACAATATTATATCCATATTTGTAGTGATGCAGCTAGTGATATTATTTGAAAATATAATAAATGATGAGACTCACTTGTTGTGGTAGCTCACTAATTAAATACTGAGCAAATTTCTGAAGTTGAACACGATGAAGACGAGATAGAGACTCTGACACAGGAGCTCTTAGTCGAACATGATTGGGCTGTAAAATACAGGCAACATTTGAATAAAATTATTTTTTCTATAACAATAATAATTTGAAATAAAAATATGTTTATTGTAAACTTATTATAGAGAAAAGTTACATTGATTCCTTATATGACTAGCAATGGTAGATTTAAAAACTGTATTCAAATTAAAAATATTGTAATTTGTGTTCAATACATTATTCAAATAAATAAGAACAAAAATTAAGAAATCTAAAAAACATTTAAAAAAAAAAGTGTAGTTTTTTTTTTTTTTTTTAAACTATTATTATGAATTCTAAAAGAAATATTAATTTAAATTCAAAGAAAAATTACAAAAATTCTTATCCTTAAAAATTTTACCAAGAAATTTGAATGTATGCAAAAATTAGAAAGAATGTTTTTATTTTTTCTCATTAATCATAATACACCTTTATTTTAATAACAGAACATATGACACAAGTTCTTTATCATATTTAATAAAATTTTGACAACATGGAAAACTTAAGACATTCTTAACTTACTTGATGAATTCTAGATAAACACACAGCAACAACGTGTGAACACCAAGATGCACTACTGGTACATGTACAAGTGCAAGAAGTGATACGACAACGATCAAAAGTTACAGCAACATTACAAGTTCCTTTGGAAACTGATAAAGATTGTGGAGGTGTGATGGTGGCACTGAGATGAAATCCTATACAAATGGATGAAGTCATAAGTAAAGTTGCAATCTGTTATTAGATGAGAAAATCTTAATTATTTTAATAAACACATTATACAGAAATTTATGAAATACTTTCATAAAGAATTACTTACCAATCTGTAAAAGTTCTTTAACAGCCCGGGCTTTATAAAGATGTTCACCTCTTTGAAATTCATCTGCAGAGCCATTAGCCAAACAAGAATACAGTCTACACAAAAATGTATAAATATTATTTACATATATATATATATATATAATTTAAAGCAAAAACATTACGAATTTATTTTTTAAAAATTTGTCATATCGAATAATTTATCCTAGAATATTAATATAATAATAAAAATTCTTTTCCAAATGATAGCTAAAAGTAGAATAGACATATATAACATTTTAATGAAAAAGAAAACCATTTCAGAGAAAACAATATAAGAATTACTACAAAATTCAATAAAAAAGAGTATTACTCTTGAAAATTGATAAAAACATATGATCAAAATGTTCCAGGAACGACCTACAACCAATTAGGTGTTTGCTAAAGGGAGATTTTTCTTTCTGCGGTTGGCAAGAACTACTACAAAAAATGCAAGCTAGCCTACAACCATTTCCAATTCTATTAGTGAAAACTACAGGCTGTTTTTAACAAAGCAGTGTTCTCATTAACTAGCTTGAGAGTTTTGCTGGAGAGATTCCACGTTTGAGAAATTTGAGTTTCTGAAAAACGCCTGCAGAAATGATGGGATGAAAAAAAATACAAATATATAGGTAGCATAAGTGCTTTCATCAAGGTTGTAAAAACATTGAAGATGATCTCTCCTCTTCTACAACAAACAAGAATGATGAACCTGATTAACAAATTATAAGAGTGAAGAGATGAACAATCATCGATGCTATTGCCTCTGATCTTAGAATTTCATATAGGAGTGTTTACATTCTTTGTGATGTTTTGATAATGCATAGTGGTTTTACATGGTTCTGAAATGTTACCCACTCCCCAGCAAAAAAGAAATAAAGAGTGACCATGTTCAGGAAACTGATTGACATGACCGATGCAGATGACAATGGCAGCTACTTGGAGAAAATCGTGGTAGGTGATGAGAAACAAGACTTTCTTTATGAACTATAGATGAAATGTCAGACAGTTGAATGGAAATAAAAGATAATACCATGTCTCTCTTGCATGATCAAGTATGGAAAACTTTGCATGGACAAAAGCAGAAGGGAAAGTGATGTTGGAGATGCTTTTCAATTACAGGGGTATGATTTATCACAAATTCATTCGTCAAGTCCAAATTGTAAATATGGATTTTACATGGAGATCCTTAGATGGCTACAAGACAGCAATCTGAAAAATGGGCAAAAATGATTACATTTAGTTGCATGGCAATGTTGCCACACATTGCTACTTAATGTGAAAAAATACCATGTCAGACACAATGTTACCATTCTGAATACCTTCCTCATTCTTCTAACTTAACAGCAACAGATTTTTATCTATTTCCATGATTGAAAATAAAATTGAAGGGACACTATTTTTCTCAATCAGAAGAGGTGAGGAAAGTGTGCCAACGCAGTTAAAGATACTTTCCGAAAATGGCTTTCAAGAGGATACTGAAGAGTTATATGAGCATTGGAATAAATTGTGTAGATGCACTAGATTAGACGGTACTTTGAAGGAATATGAGGTAAAAATATTGTATTTATTTTCAGTAAATTGTCATAGATAAATTCGGGAAACTTTTTTGCTTCTATCTTGCATTTCAGTATTCCCCTGCCCAGTCATTTAAAGAATGTCAAGATTACCACTAAATTTTTAAGTAGTTTGTAAGTGTACTTTTATTTTGTGCTGTTGACAGCTGTTTTATAATATAAGATGACAATTTATTGAGGTGCCATAATAAGAAATCAGTACTATATTTCATAAAAGCCCATGCATTAAAAATTGGTTGCTTCATTAAATCCAACATAATTTGTTATGATGGGATAAAAATTAATTTATCAAATTCCATGACTGTAATTTTCCCAATGTACAGTAATGTTATAGTTAAAAAAAATATTTTTACATCAATAACAATCACCTTCAAGGACATTCACATAAAGATTTCATTCTTCATTTTAAGCTCATTAATTCAAGTCAGTTTATAACATTCATTATTTTTTGCAATAATGTAGCACATTTTTCGTAGGGAAGACTTAGTTAAGTTAATAATATGGTATTAGTTAGTTAAGAAAATAGTTTTATTTTAAGCCTATTATTCTAAAAACTTTACTTCAAAATAAAAAAATTTGCTATGTACAAGATGTTATTACAAAATAAATTGAATGAAATATAAAAATAGTTAATTTAATAGTGAAATAAATAAAAAAATGCTAATGTTAAGAGATGGGGAGACAAATGTTTTAAAAACACTGCATTTGAATTATTTGATTTCATTCATATTAATCTTTAAAAGACAGGAAACCTTTTATAAATTTAATAAAAAATTTTGCTGTAATACAAGGTTGTAAAATATATAGATAGTTCTTTTCACTGAAGCATTCCAAATGAAAAACAAATTTAAAAAAATATGATAAACTAAAATAATTAACACATGAGATATTTTAATATAATTTTTAGCAGTTTTCTTACGGTTCCATGAAAATAAAAAATGAATTTTAACGATATCACTATTTGCACTACATACCGAATATCCTCTTCATTTTCAGGAAAACTCCAGAAAGCTATTCGAAGCTGTAGTTGTTCAGGAACTGGTGGACATACATGTTCAACAACTTCAAATGGTATATGAAAGGCAACCACCTTAGCTGACAATTCTACAAGTGATGTAACTTGGCCATCTGAAAACAACAAGATAAAAAAAGTTATTTTAATGCGATAATAATGTTGATATATAATACAAAAAAATTAATAAGAAATATTGTTACATGTAATTAATTTTTTATCAATTATAAATGGACTGCAAAAAAAATCTTGAAATAGCTTTCCTATCTTATTAATAATGGCTTTTGCAATGGCAAAAATTTAATTGTTCGTCGAATACACTTCAAGTTCATGTACAAATTAAAAAAGATTTTTCACTAAAAAAATTTCTTTTTGGCAATTAATTAAGTTTTTAGTTGCAAAGGGTTACAATATGATATTCCATATTCAATAAATTTGGAAATTTATAAAAATTAAGAAAAAGAAAATAAATATTGAAAATACAAAAATAATAATTTTAAAATAATTTTTGAATAAAAACACTATAACATATCAATTTTAATTGTAAAAGAAACAACAAAGATTTAAAAAAAAAATCAATGCCCATAAAATGTAAAACAAAATTTAATGCATCAATTAGATTAAAAATACTAATATAACGATAAATTGATAATATTACTATAACTTACATTAATGCAAGATATTTATGTGTCTGTTTGCATTTTTTAATGTGAAAACTGTGACAATTAGAATTTAAATTTTCTCTGAATTAATTCCTCCCTAATTAAATTTATTTTAGCCATATTTGACTAAGAAGCCATCTAATTATTTTCATTAATTTTTTTATATGCCTTGATCAACTAAAAATGCAATTTGTGATATGTTTATATGGATATTTTAATCTCAGATAAAAATTTATTCAATGCACTTATTATTTAAAATGCTGTTGTGTTATATACAGAAAATAACTGCACATATAAATTTATATAGAAAATGTAATGAATAACATACAGGCTTCATATGTTAAATCTGTATTACATATAAAAGTATTATGTGGCAATTCTGCAAAAAGAAGATTTGCTATATTTTATCTATAATTAACTTCCTGTCATTTTAATTTCATGTTTTTTTTAAGGTAATGTGTGATTTTAGTTTGGTTCTTATATTGAAATTATGCTCATTGTTGATATTAAAAATGTCATCAAACTCATGCTCAGTTTACAAAGAAGATATTAGGTTCTTTCATCTTTTAAATGATGAAAATTTAAATTAAATGTTTGAACACATTTCTGAAAGAACATTTCTTTGAGTTTCTTAGCAATATTTGCAAAATATATATATTTTTTTACAAAATCAATTAACTTAAAAGGTACATAATTTCAAAGCCAAGCTATAGGAACTCATATCTGCTAGTGAAAAACAGAAATTTTATAAGATAAATTAAAACTCACCAACAACAGAAGATTGGGATAACTGAGAAAGACTTGCTGCAGGCAGTGCAGAATTGTATTCTTCAGAAGTCCTGTGCAGACTGTTTGGCCCAGAAGATATATCTATGAAAGTTAACATTAAAGAAAATTATTAATATTCTTATTTAAAATAATGTGATTGAATATTTTGGTTCATTGATAAATTATAAAATTATTTTGTATGATTGTTTGTTGATTTTTCCTACAACCAGGTCAAGAATAGTAGTAAATAAAATAATAGTAATAACTTCACAGGGGGATGAGAAATACTGTTTAATGACATTCTGACTAATAATAAACATTAGAATAATTTTGTTTCAAAATGGTCCTGAAGGAATTCTCTTTATGACTTGTTTTAAGGAGGCAATCTTGACAAAATCCCTTTGGGTTGTCTTAAATGTACTGAATGCTATATTAGAAATTTATTTGTACCATTTAAATAATATATATATATATATATATATATACACACTTATAATTTAAATGGCAAAAATTCTGCTATCATTATATCAAAATCTTTATCTCATTCCATCTACTAAATAAGCAGAATTTTAACAAAGTGTGACTTAATTATTCCATTAATTCTGCATTCAATCAGAGCTTTAAAAATGTTTTATTTTCTGATCATAAGCAAAGCAAAAATGCAATGACATTATTTTGTAAATTAACGAGTTAAATTTTATAAAGATAACTACTACTACTCATTATTCATCATTAAAAAGTTAATAAATTTGTATTTTAAGCTACAACCACCTTAATCACTATAAATCTAAATTTCTAATTCTAAAGTATTAATCCTGCTGAAAAACATAAAAAATTGGATAAAAAATATGTTGAAATGTAAAAAAATATTAAATAGAAAAAAATTTTAACAATCAGAAATTATTGTGGTACTCGGTTTATGACATTAATCTGTTCCAGATTTGCAAAAAACAAATTTTTCTCATAAGAAATAATAGAAAATAATTCATTCTCAAGAAAAAGTCTTTTTGCTAGTAGTATAATACATTGATGGGGTGTATGGAATAGTTTAAATATTGCATAATACTAAAATACTATATAAAAACAGATAAAATGTATATATAAAATGAAAATTACAAAACATAATCTCTTTTTTACTTTTACAAGGTTGATTATCACATCTAACATTTATTAAAAATCTATCCCGAAGAATTTTGTTTCTGTTTTCTCCTCATGATGTTACAGAAATTTCTGGAAAGACTAGCTTTTATAGCTTGTTTGATATGGCACACATGTGCAAACTTTTGACATCAGTTCATTTGACAAAGATTTTGATACATGTGAATTGTATACCAAACCAAATAGTTTTTCATACAAACAGGACATATAGTAAATAGAACTTATATCAAAACAGAAGTATACCGAAATATCATTATGCAACATATTAATTTAACAATAAAACATGAAAAAAATTTTTTTTTTTTTTAACTGTAACTACTAATCATAATTCAGCGAGTGATGTGAAAAATGCCAAAATTACTTCTAAAAAGGAATCATGAACTTTTGCCACTGAATCACTATGATGTAATTTTAATGAAAAACAAAAAGTAAATTTATTTATCCACTTAATGAAGGCATTAGAGTTATCCAGTATTTTAATATACTTCGCATTACTCCTATGTCCATTGGCCAGGAGATTCGAATGATGACAGAACTGTTTCCCAAATATAAGGATAATTACTCATTAAACAAATATTTATTTTGTGAACAAGCCAAAAACCGTATTAAAAAACTGTTATATGCATATGTTTTTTCCTCAATCACTCAGGTCGATCACTTTGTCTTTCCTATCCTAATCTGACAGAAAATAAAAATTTACAATGGCATATAAAAATAACTTAATTTTGTGGATTAAGAGGCTCTCAAGAGCAAAAAAAGTATACATTAATTATAGTTTTTAATTAAGGGCATCATGCAGTCTAACAAAAAGTAGATAAGTTATGAAAAATGTCCCGAGCAACTTGAAGGAGCATTGATAAAAACTAAAGATTATCATCTAGAAGACGCACAAAACAAGGCAAAACAAAAAGAGCTAATTAAGATATTGAGTAAGCTATGCGTGGATGCAGAATGAAAAACTGACCACTGAAGTAAGGGTTCAACTAATGAAGTATGGGGCTTATTCTGGAATAGGATAGACCAAAGAAACTAAGAATTGAAGACATTTTTTACCATTAAATACCTCTGAAGTCGATTGTTACTGCCCATTTCTTAAAAATCTAAAAATTACTTAATTAATTAAAAAAAAAAAATTCTTACTTAAAAATCTCTCTTTAAAATTTACTTAAAAATCTTTTGCATGATGGGGGGTAAATTAACTTACTATGTTTTTTAAGAAAATAACAAATAAGCATAGTTATTTTTTTTTTTTATTAATTCTATTAAAAAGTTTTGTATTTTATTTAATATTTTCTTTATTTATGTATCTAAATACATTTTTTTTTTTTTTTTTGGAGTTTCTTTTTAATTTTTACTTTTCTGTAAGGAAAATAATTATTTGCAATTTAATATAAAAGTCTTATTGAAACAAATTGGCTTAAATTTTATTTTTTATTCTTTTCATCAATAAGCAAGTTCTGTACTTCATTTTTTATTTATTTTCATATACCTCATTTGCAGAAAAATCTTTTCATGACTATCTTTTATGCTTTTGCTAAATAGCATCTGTCATATTGTATCACACCAATGAATTGTATATAAAATAATTTAGATGTTATATGCTTTTGCCCAAAAATGCCAATACAATGTCTGCTTTTCACAGATTGTTGATAATAAATACAGTGCTCCGCATGAGTTCTTACATGCAAGTAATTTCCTTACATTTCAAGAAAAGTAGTAAAAATAATTAAAATTGCAAATGATTTATTTAATAAACGATAAGGTATATATATATATATATATATATACACACACCTCAGTTTATTTCAAATAATTATACCTGGTTTATTGAATCTAAAACTTTTTCTCACTTTGAAAAAATTAAATATATATAATACTAAATAAATCTCACAAAATTTTTCCCATATAAAGTTTAAATCATCAACTTCATGTTAAAAGAAAATCATCTGCTTAGAATTTGATTTTTATTATTCATTTGTTTTTATATAGAATTTATTTATATAATTCGAATATCAGTATGAGAGATCAAGCAAACTCATTTAAAATTTATGAATTAATTATTAGTTTTTCAACTACAAATGGTTATATTATTAAAAAAAAAATATTTAATTTAGGAAATTTAAATGTTTTTTATTATGTACAATGGCAAGCAATAAGCAGTACATCAAGATGCAGGAGGCCAACAAAGTTTTCCCATGAATTTAAGGAATTATTGAGCAGATAATTAAAAAGAAATCTAAGGATTGCCATGACTACAAAAATATTATGGTATATATAAATGCAAAAACAGTTTGAAGAATAATTTGATCAGCTGGATATCATGACTAGTTGGCAGTAAGTAATTCTTCATTAATGAATCGAATAAAAAACTGGATTTCATTTACCAGAATAGAAAAATGACATTTAGAAGGTTGGAATAGTTATATTTGTTGATTAAAGCAAATTTAACATATTTGGAATTAGTGATAGCATAATGGATTTGAGAAAATTGAAACAATTCTAAAAAGGAAATTTTACCTTTAGCTGTTAATGGCAGTGTCTGCTACAGTGGTAACACTCAGATTTATTGATCATACCATGTATCAATATATTTATCAGTAAATAAAAATTTTAAATCCCGAGTCAAAAATTTCAATTTACATTCTATCAGGATAATGATCCTAAGCCCGAGTTCTTCCTCTAATGTTTGATTGTGATTATTTTACAATTGTAAAAATTTAAAAACGTCTTTTAATTCACCAAAATTTAACCCAATATAACATATTTGGTAAGAACATGAGTAGAATTTTAAACATTTCCCTCAAATTGGCAGCTAAAATTCCTAGTATAGAAATAAAAAATAGAGCCGGAAATTAAAAATCAGCATCAGGAGTTAAAAATTTTTGTTGAACTAAACTATACTTATGTGAAAACCTTTTTAAATACCATTTATCCCTTCATCATGTGAATTTAAAAATGAATTTGTTGTAAGTAATTACAATATATATATATATATATATATAATTAAAAATATATCCGCAATAATTTGTTTCGCAGTAGAAAATTTTAATAACATTTCTTCTAAGAAATTGTATACAGAGTTGAATTGTTACTGCAAAAACTTTTGTAAGCACTGTATATACACACACGGACATAAATATATATTATTTAAAACTCTTACAATGTCATAAATAGCAATTCAAATTCAAACTATCAATCCATTGACACTGTTGTTGATTACTTGATCTTAAAAAATTGAAACCATAGAGGAAAATGCAATTATTGTTTGAACATATTTCTTTCACCAACACAAATTATGAATATTAACATAAAATGGTGAATGAATATTGACAAATGAATATTAAGTCAAAATTAATTTTTATATTTATTTTAAGAATTATTCTATTGATTTCTCAAAAATCAGAAAATGTATCTTTTGATTAATATTTATGGCATTTTGAAATATAAATATAATTAATTATCAAATGCTTTTAAAAAGCATCTTATTTCTTATTCCACTTCTGACTGGCTGTTGCGCCAATGATGATGATGATATATATATATATATATATATATATAAAAGTTCAAGAGATTAATAGTTCATTTTATATTTAAAATAAACTCATTTATAAATTTATTTTAATACAATAAAATTTTTAATTAATGTGATTAATAATTCAAATTTAAAGAGAAAAGAAATTTAATAAAAATTCAGATAAAGATTAAAGATTAAATAAATATTAGGATTCAAGTTTGTATTGCAATCACACTATTTTAAAAGATATTCAAACGGAAGAATTTATAAGTTTAATTTAGCCTATTAAAGCAATTTTTTTTTTTAACATAAATATTATTTAAAGTTGAAATTAAACTCTACTAACTAGAAGTAAATAAATTTACCTTTTGTTTTGAATGAGATAAATGATAAGGCCACAGTTATTTCATTTTTGTTTTCTTCATCCTCTCAGTTATTACAAGAGCTTCTGGCTCACTTATCCATGAGGCATAATGAATCTTCCTCAAATCTGTCACTATCTTCAAATGAAAATCTGTCTCCCTTCATCCCAATCAAACATTCCACCAGCCTCTTCCAGGCCTCGCACCCAAGAGCTCCAGTTCAGACAGATTTATGCGTTTTAGGTTACCCACACCAAAAATATTAGACCATCAGCAATATTCAATTTTCTGAATATAAACTTAAAAACAGATGGTTATATAAATAGGCACTTGAAACAATTCGGCTTCTACTTTCAAGATAACAAGTAACAGAGTTAGCCAGGAATATAAATAAATAATTTCTTTTACAGAAAAGTCACGACAACTTCCACAGTATATTATATACACATATATAAGGCTGAAGATGAAACTATTTAAGACAGGAATTCCTAGCATGATCTTCAATCCTGAAAAGAATAAAATATAAAACAATTATATTTTTGCATAAAATAAAAATGAAAAAAATGCCATTTTTTTCATTAGGAATTTTATTTAAAAAATGTCTCATTAAATTATAATAATGAAATTTTCATTTATATTTCTACTTGTTTGAATTTTTTAAATTTTTTTTAACTATATTATATATTATCTATAGACTTCTGGATGAACCTTTTGAGTATTTGATGTTTTAAATAACAGATAACTTTTTAACTAAATTAACATTTGATGACTTTTTAATATAGTTTTAGAAAATTTATTCCAAATGCTAAAGAGAATTTTTTCTCACTTTTTTAAACAGTTAAAACTAATAATGAACATTTTTGTTTTGGTACATCCCACTAAATTTAAAATATCTTTGAATCATTGTATGGTATACTAATATAGCAGGCCATGATGTTTGATGTAAATAACTCCCTTTAAGCCAGAAAACATACAATCGTACAGGTGAGGTATTTTTGATTTTTCATGAAGCGTAATCCATACAATCATGTTGGTGCCCCCCGGGGGGCATGGAGGGAAGGCAGCATAGATTATTTAATATCTTTTAGTGTCATTTAGAGTCAATGTACTAAATTTTTAAAATTTAAATATATTATTAAATATAAAAAAAAAAATTTCAGGTCTTTAAGGCTTATAAAGTGAATTATAGCTTGCTTATGCAATTTGCCAGTGATCCATTAATGGGAAAAGTACTTTCTTTTCAATATCTGTATTTAAAAAAAATTTTGACATTAAGTAAAAGACACCTTAAAATGTTGCCTGAGTTTTACAATATTAGATATATTAGTTCAAGAAATAGGATTGATTACATATTGAATTCCAATGACAACAGCAATACGTAAC
>BPLR01019945.1:0-43367 GCA_021605095.1 Caerostris extrusa
CATGTATTGTTGTAGTAAGTGTTTTTAAGGCTTCTAATGTCCCTTTAAAATATTAAATTCCTTAAATTATATCTTTTCAAAACTATTTAACATAGCATCTACCATTAATTAAAAGTACATAGAAATTTATAATATATTTATTTAAATATGGGAAATGCTGGGCATTATTGGAATAGTATAATTTATTTGTTTATATTAATCCTTAATCCTAAAAAGTCAGAATAGGTGAAAGATTCAGATTCGCAAGTCACCAATGCCATAAACGTTGCAACCTCAATAAAGCATTCAAGTCGAACATTAAAATGTAGAAGCAAATGCAGAATCCAATCTTTAAATTAGTAACATTTTGCTATATAAAGATTAGGGAAAAAACTCACAGAATCTAACAAAGTTGTTAATTTAAGTTATTGTTAATTTAAGAAGAAAGAGTCTAATTCAATAAATACTGCAAAAGAAACAAAATATCCTAATTTATAAATACTGTAGAAACAAAAATATATAAAACACACAAAAACAGAGTGATAAACAAAAATCAATAAGAAAAAAACTTATAATATCCTGAAGATAGCTTTATAATGGAATACGTAACATTATAAACATCGATTTAACAATAAAACCTCATAAAAAAAACATTAATGAGTCATTTTAGGCATATGTTAAAAAACACACAACAATTTTAGGCATATGTTAAAAAATACACAACAATTTTAGACATATGTTAATATCACACTGAACATCTGCAATACTTATGAATTCAAAACATGTTTTATAAGTACTTTTGTTATAAGTATTACTTTTCAAGAAGAAAGAATTAATAAAATTAAATTATTTCCACTCCCTCCGGTCATTGAAAATATCCTACTCTTTTCGACACAGTGGTGAATTCCACGATATCTTAAATCAATTCTGAATAGATAAAACTGCAAATTTTGCTACAAGATTTTGTAAAGCTAGTTTATTCAATTCCTTCTATTAGCTCACACTCTCCCCATATAGATTCTGGTTCAAATTTTCAATCGCTCATAAAATTTTTTTCATTCATCCACTCAAGTTCAAGTACATTTTTTTGAACTTGTAGTGGATGACTTAATGTTAATATAGTCTTTTAAATATTAATTCATTAATTAAATTTAATTCATTCATGTCAGTTTTTTTTAGATTTAAGTTGCATATATTCACCAATAGATGGCGCCAGATAAACTTAAAATGAATGAAAATTATTTATAAAGAACTTTTTGGCATTATAAATGAAAAAGCAAGAATTGACTTAAATTTTTTTTTTTGATATTATTGCTTTTTTAATGTTCTCGGTTTAAAGGAATAATAGTTGAAAAAAAATTATCAATGTCAATTGACACAAAAACACCAAATAATAACCATAACCACACGATGATGCGCGTATGCGAGAACCCCATAATCTAAAATCACAAGGAAAATTTGTTATTACGTCAGCAGTGATTTTTTCATACATAAGCAAGCTTTAGAAATCGTTCCATGCATTTAGATGCATCTCTACTTTCCTTTCTTGATTTTGCAATATTACATAGTATCTGAACCGCTTATAATTTCCAATCTAAATCTATAAGCATTTTTTCCCCCTCCTTATCCATGCAAAGATCCCCAATGACACCATTAATCTAATTCACACACGAGCACTTTGGTTCGATGCGGCATCCAAGAGGGTGTCAGACCGAGCATTCGTATATCTCAACATCTGTCCTACCAGCATAGCTGCTTCCTCTCTTTTATTCGCATTATGTAACCCGAATTTGGCTCCACAGTCTAGTTTTATGTCCTTTATAAAAAAGTGCTGCTGCAGTTTTTCTACTTGAATAATAACTTTGCGAATTGTGCTGTTTTATATACTTGCTACCTTTTAAAATTTCATTGCTGTTCAATTAAATATAAAGTGAAAATTTTATCCTCGATTCCAAAAGCTAAAAATAAATCATTACAAGTATACCAGAAAACAAATTCGAAATAAATTTTTATGATAAACCGAATGCATTTACTTATAAAATAATGCACTATTTTATAAACAAAAGAACACTAGCGTAACCAACTGCTGCTCAAATTATTATTAGGTTTTTTTTCACTTTAAATAGAATGAAAAAAAAAATGAATGAATTTACATATAAGGGGTTAGTTGCGGGTAACATTAAAACTACATGTCAGATTCTCTGTACGAGAAAAATTTAACTTCCTGTTCCTCTATTCCATCTTAGCAAAAGCAGCAATTAAAATTTGCAAACGGAAGTCACTTTTCATTATATATATATAGATTAATATAAACTTTTAAACACTTTCATTTCAAAGATATAAAAGCTAAACATTTTTCTGAAAGATAAATTTCTGAATGGGAGCAAGAAATTTTCGGAATGATGACATTAAATCATTGGAACTATTCAGTAGTGTCAACTCTTCGATGATGAATGAAGTGGTATATGGGGATGTGAAGCAACAAGTACTATAATCCCCTAATCACTATATATATGAACAGTTAGTTTTATTTTTAATATGTCACTCTCCACAACGCTCTACGATCGTGTTAGACCAGGACCTACTGTTTAAGGTGGATTCAAACCACTACAAACATCCATGGCACCGCCGGGCAACTCTTCGATATTATCGGAAATTTCAGTAAACAATCATTTCAGTTAAAGGGAAAGTCTTGATTTAAATTGTGTTATCTGCTGAAAAGTATTAAAAATTATATCTATTGCGTTTTATTAAAATGATAATAATAAATATGTCTTCTTCACTGACGCAACAACCCCATGGCGGGCCAAGAACGTCCAAAGCCATACTAGATCGGGACCTACAGTTTAACGGGGATTCCGAACCACTACAAACCCCCATGGCGCCACTGGGATTCTGGAACCCTATGGCTCCTTACGCCAGAACGCTAATCACTCGGCCATCAGGTCCCACAAGTAAGTCTCAGTTAGTAAATTCAACGTTTTGTGCACCATGTTGGTACGCATGTATTAAAAATATGTACAAGTAACTATTTTACATTAAAAATACAAATTTATAAAATATTTACATGTTTTTTTAAAATAGTATAGGCTAACAAAAACTTAAAGTTTCTAATATAAAAAATAACTTTTTATTTTAAATACTGCTTTTTACCAATACCTAAGATGAGAATATTGAAACCCAATAATAAATTTAAAAAAAAAAAAGATAAAAAATAAAAAAAAAACTATCTTTTTTTTTTTTTTTTTTTTAAACAAATATCATTTTTCTTTTTAAATATATCTTTTAAATATCATTAACTTTCAATATTATTATCTTTTATCTTTCTTTCAAACCAAACCGGAGGAAATGGAAGAAATACAGAATGAACTTTACATGAAAGAAGGTTATTTCACAGTTAGCGTGCTACGGAAAGACCTCAGAAGTACAACTGCACGCCAAAAACTCAGTAAAACATGCAATTACTAAATTAATTACTGAAGAGTGGACAGCTACTGGATTGTATCGACGTGCGGAGAAAGAGCAATGCAGCCCGGAGGTCGAGGCCACCGGGAAAAAAGGGGAGGATAGTGCCTCTATTAACTCCTAATGCAGGAGATAGAAATCAGAATAAACAAAAATTCAAAACTTGTCAACAAACAAATTGCTGTGGGTCTATCAATATACTAAATATTTTTAGAATTACTGTGTTTAGAATTAATCATATTAGACCAGCGAAACCATCAATTGAGTAGGTTGGTAATCCAACTTTTAACCTCTGCTCCCTCCCCCTACCCCTTAGCAAAAGAAAATTTTATTGACTTTTGAAATGACTGATCATTTTGATTTTTTCATCATATTACATCAAAGTAACTTTTTGGGTTTTATTAAGATTCATTTCCTTATATATATATGTATATAACGAGATTTTCTTTTTTTTTAACTCAAAAATAAAAAGTATCGTTCTTTTTGTTAATCAGTGAGGAAAAAAATTTCATACGGTCTAAAGGAAAACAAAAACAGAGGAACTGATTATGTGTTAGAGGTGCTAGTCAGACATATGTATCGAAATGCAAATTTGAAAGAAAAAAAGAATTTTTATATCTTTTGCTATTGTGTAAATCTTTTGCTATTGTTTTAATTTAATGGCTATTGTTTTAATTTACAATTTTAATTAATTAAAATAAAAACAGTTTTTTGTATTTAAAACCCCTATGAAAATACCTTTCTCTCCTATAACAAAGCTGTGTTTAAAAATAATACAAAAAATAAAGCATTAAAAAATAAGTGGATTTGTCTAAAGCTTGGTTGCATATATATACATGTTAATGTAAAAAGAATCAGGTTTTTATAATTTAAATTTAAAATTCCTCTCAAAGAAAATGATCATTAATAACTTTTACTTTCATAATAATAAAAAGTTTTTTTTTTTTTTAAATGAAAAAGTTTTTCAATATTATTTTATTAATTTTTCAATTATTTAATTTTTTTCTCTGTAGAAATATTAACCCTCGTTCACAAATTATTCGCGTCCTACAAATTGAAAAGGACTACTTCTCTTTCTTAGCGGCATAATGTGTTTAAGTCATTTAGTTTTATAAAAGTTTAATAAATTTCTTTTCTAATGATATTTTCGTGTGCTTCATGTATTTTAAAAATATTTGTAATAAAATAATTTTTATACGTGTAACGATTTATAAACTTACTTACATACGAAAAAGTCAATTACAATTAATAAAAATTGAAAAGTTTAAAAAAATAGCTTTTAACAACTTAAAATTATAAGTCAAACACCTACAAATTTCATATTCAAGTTCCAGTTGTCTGATAGTGATAAAAAAAAAATTTTTTTAAAGTTATGTTTAAACAGTTAATGAAATTTGATCCTAATTTAAAAAAATCCTTTAAATTAAAAGTGTTCATTTATAAACTACAAGTCAATAAATGAAAATGAGCTTAAACGAGATAAATAAAAAGCAGTGTACAATTAATAACTATTACGAAATGACAATAATAACTTCATGGTTAATTTTTATCTATTCTTAAATTTTGATTATTATTAATTAATTATGTTTTAAAAATGTAGAATACTGTACCCCCTGAGGAAGTCGTCAGTCTTGCAACTCGAATATTACGCCAATGTTCCACCAATTTCTTTTAGGGTTACAATACTGTAATTATAAGAATTGCAACTTCTTTTTCAGAACAATATTATGAATAGTTTATTGCTACTTGATATTATTTGCAGAATTTTTTTATAGAAAATAAGAACAGAAGTATATATTCTTTTAAATAATTATTCCGATAAAATATTGATTATTCCACGATTGTTCTTATAACGTATGTCGGCCACTAATACAGAATATAAAAATATTTTATAATGTTGCCATTCATTAAAATACGAAACAAACAACAAAAACGATTTTTTTACTTTAATAACTCATATTTGATTATTAAGTAATAATTTTCTTTTAATGATGTTGACATAATTAAATTTTTGTGACAACAGTTATTTGAATTAGTGCGAAAAATGTTACTTTTCCTTTTTAGAATATTATTTCATTATGAAAACGTCGCTAGAACGCTTTAAATTTTTCTGCAGTTTTGTGATGTTTATTTTTAATGCTGTTGACATAATTACGGTTTTTGTGGCATCCGTTATTTGAATTCGCGCGGAAAAATGTAACTTTTCGATTTTAGAACGTTAGTTCAGGGAAAGAAAACGGTCACTTATTATATTTTCTGTGGTTTTGTGATTTTCTTCATTCATTTGATGTATGAAGGCAGGTGTTAGTTGAAACAATAAAAAAAGATAATTTTCGCCTCCAACTAAGGATATATCTGAATAAAATGTAAGTTATTTTCTGATATTTTTTTATTAATATTGTTTTATCATTCGAATTCGGCATCATAAACAGCACGAAATATATTTTGTCATAATAAAAAACATTTTGACGTATTAGGGAACAATTTTGGCGTAATAATCGCTATTACAAATCAAGTATTGTCATGTACAAAACTCTTGATTGGTTTTTGAAATCGCCAAGACATCTGTTTTTCCATAATGTGTAAATGACATATAAGTCATATTCGAACTTTTAATTGGCAACAACTTTCGTTCCATATTTTACTTGCATTAAATTTAGTTTCAATTTATATTGTTGATTTTTTTTTTTTTTTTTTTTTTTTTAATGAAACTAATGGTATAGAAGCTATTTTATGTTTAATTTCTAAGAATTTGTCTTGGAAGAAATTTATTTTGAATATATATATATTTTGTCTCTAGAATTACATGCTTCTTTTTTATGTGAATCCTTTGGTTTTATTCCTTTAACTATGTATATGTGATATAGATAATTTATGACACGGAAACTTATTTATATTTTTTTTTTTAATTTATTTATTCATTCTTGGAGTTTCTCTAAAACACTTTCCGAATAGTTTTTGTTTTATTTCTTAAGTTAATTCTAAATTGTGAGTGATTATTTTATTTTGATTATTAAAGATAATTAATGATTTGTGTTATGAAATTTCAAAGTGCTAAAAACATTGTGAATATGATACTTATAGCAGCTGCTTTATAGATTCTACTTTAGATACGAATAGCAGCCGTAAACTTATACTGAGAAGAATAGCACCCCAATTATAGAATTTAATGCAAAATGCAATGCTGAAAAATACTTGCATCTACTTATTTTTTTAGACAAGCTCAACATATATTATTACCGAAAAAGAATGAGACTTGCAACTACTTCCCTTCGAAATAAATCAGCTAATTGTTCTTGAACCAGAAGGAAAATCGATGATTACAACCCCATAAAAGAATTATTATTAAAAAATTTTAATTGAGCACCGAAAAATTCCGCCAGTTGTTTGCTAATATACAAAAATTCAACACAATATCTGGTGAGAGTTTTATCCATACTTAGAGGGTTGGACATCAGCATTGGTAACTACATTCGATTAACTAACAGATCTAATAATCATGGATCAAACTGAAAAACGCGTTACGACTGATTTCAGATACTATTCCTTAGATGAAAGGATGATGAACTTTATGATTATGAGAGTGCAAAAAAAAAGAGCAGTGAAAACATTAACAGTGAAAGTGATCGATCCAAGATTTAAGCAAACTCTTTAAAATTTTCGAGAATTCAACAGGCACCAACACTTTTAACAGAATAGATTAAAGAAATTGTCTGGGAACGAACTTCCTGATAAGTGGAGGAAACAAAGTTTAAAACATTTTTCGAGTGTGGAGACAGCAGACATTTACAATCCTATTGTCGTAAATTACTAAAAACAAAGCAGCTCCAACATTCCTGAACAGAGTTAATGAAATTCAGGAGACATCAAATACCCATTCTGCAATTCGTAAAGAAGGACTTCAAACAAAATAAATAAAGTTAAATGATAAAATTGTAGTCACACTTGTCAACACAAATAGCTCCATCAACCTTGTATGAGAAGATGTGTGTTATGAAAATAAATAATTTTAAGGGGAATCAGAAAGCCTAAATTTCAATTAAACGATCTTTTTACAAATATTTGTAGATGGAAATAATTTAATTTTGTAAAGACATGTAGTGCCAACATCGCAGAAAAGTTTTCAAGCAATTATAGGAACTGATATTTTGAATCAGGGTTTTACTAGAATTCACCAATAATAATGCTGAATTTTGCAAATATGAAATGAAGGCATGGTTAATGCAGATATACAATTAAATCTGATAATGAAGTTTGGATCACTTTAGTGATTCACCGATGAAAATAAACCTATAAATTTTGATCACTTCATATAAACCAATTAAAACTGAAACTAATAATGTATGTATCCAAGAGAATTACATCAAAAGATGACAAGCTGTATGTCACACATATTAAAAATTGCCTAAAGTAAAAAATATTTTTAATTCAAACATAAAAGTTTCATTGCCACTCTGAAAAACATGTTTGGATTTATTTAAACAGAAGACCATGACAACGAATTGTTGACGGTTATCCATCTTCATTGAATATAACCACAACAGCAGTAAGTTAAGTGCTGAATTTGCCCAAAAATAAATAATTATATGGACTTCCAGGAAGGTAAATATTCCACATTTGAGTGTTGTATAAGAGAAGATCATTAAGAAACCTGACTATTGATGCAGGATTTTATTCACGCTATACAGCCTTTTCATTTCTGAAATAATGCAGCACTACAAGTCTAATATGCTGATGAGATAGAATAATATAAATGACTGAATAGCAATTATTTTTATATCAAATATTTAATGACAATTCTGATGAAAAATACAAAAAAAAAAAACACTATTAAAATTTACATTTGATGGTACGATTCAAATTTCTATAAATTATTTGTTTGACTTTTATAAAATTTTAATAAATAGTACAAATTTTTCAAAATTACTTTTGTTTAGAAGTTTAGAATATTATTTTTATGTATGCTAACAAAGAAAGTGAAATAATTACTAAATTAAAGTCCACAAAAGAATTCCTATTTCATACATTTTAAAAACAACAAATAACTTTTCATTCATGCAACAAAAACACACATTTCCAAATTGCCTGAATCATAAATAGCTTCCTTTTTTAAATATCAAAACATGAATAAATAATATTTTGCTAAAAATTAAAATTTGTTTATGTTCTTACGTTAAATTTAAAAGTTTGCAAAATTGGTAAAAAATAAAATCACAACAATTGTCAGTAATTAATTTAAATGCAATAAAAAAAAAAAAAAAAATATAGTTTTCAAATCCAATGCAAAGCTTACTTTTTTTTTTTTTTTTTTTTTTTTAAGAAAAGTAAATAAATAAAAAAAAACAAACACTTACAAAGTAACAAATGATTTATTAACAATCATTAACAGTGGCGTATTACCTGCGTTAGAAAAAGCTGCAAAGTGTATTTTACAGATAGACTATATCTTAAAAAAGAATACAGGTGCACAGTTTTATGAAAACTGCTTATACTCTAACAAAGCCCCAAAATTGCCTTTACTCTATGTACATGCATAGGCGACTCAGACAGGCTGCTCTTTGGCAAGTGCATATACTAACTAAATTAGTAGTAGACTGTACAATATGCACACTAATATGTACAGAATACTCATCATCATAATGATTATGGCAATGTAGTATATACACAGACTACTTCAAAGGACTCCATCCACAGCCAGTCATTGAAGTCCATTTTTTAACATGAACTTCTGAAGGCACACTTCACAGTGTAGTTTAGTCCCAATTTACACTGAAAAACCAGGTTTCAAATACTTTGGAGGGAAACAATATATAACACATAGAAATTTAAAGGAACACTTGAGTTAATTGGCAGTTTATGTATCAATACAATAAATATACACTCTTAAGTTAGAGAAAAGAAGCTCTAACAATTGTTCACGAGTACAAAAAAGACACAGATTTAACAAAGAAATTAAATTCAACTTTAAAATTTTAAATACAACACAGGTTTTTTTTTTTTCTTTACAAATTAAGAACCAACGCTATACAAATTACTCGGTATCACATAACACAAACAAAGAAATTTAATATGAAATTATAATTAAAACTAAGAAATGAAAGACAAAATTTATCATCAAAATATAATGATTCTCATTCATTTTCTTACCAATCAACTTCTAACCAATTGAATTCTACCTAAACTCAAAAATTTACATTAGTTTTAAACACAATTTGGTAAAAATTATGAAATCCTTCAATTTTAATAAACATACCTTTTTAAAAATATTTTGATGAAAAACACAATTTTCCATTATTATAATTCTTTTTCTATTAATATCCAATTTAATTAAAAATAAATTCTGAAATTCTTCAAAAACATGATTCTGGAAAATTAGATGATTATTTTTAATTATTAGTTATAATAAATTTTATAAACATTTGACTTGCATCAATATTTCAATTTACAAATTTCATGTTCCAATTCTACTTTTCGAAAGAATAAAAATTTGAAGAAATTTGAAACCATAAAAAAACCAAATAAGAAAAAAAAAAAAATGTAACAACATATTGCATTAAGTTGTATTTCAAAAGGATACTAAAAATAAAAACCGGATTTTAATTCATTACTAATTTAAAAAAAATTTTCATAATAATTAATCATCCTTTTAAACTTTGCAAATTATAATATAATACTCAAATGATCAATAAAATACAGATATCAAACAAACATTGGCCTAGCTGCCAACATTTCATTATCAAAATTAGTACAAATTTGTGATATCCCTTTTTAATAAAATAATGAAGCTAAGTACATTATTCAATAAGTAAATATAATAGTAACCACAAGTTAAATGATAAGCAAAATTATGCTTTTCATGTGTTGGGAATTTATTTGTATGTATAAGTAATTAACTGACTTTTTTATTTAAATAATATCACAAAAATATTTCTCCTTGTAATACGAAAAGAGTATTATTGCAGCAACACTTGTCAAAAAACATAGTTCATTTTCAAAGTATTATACTTTCTAATGGTGCATAACTTTTGAAAAATCGCACGAATGATTTTTAATTCATACAACATTTTTCTTCATTTATTACTCTGACTTTTTAAATATTTTTACAGCATCATAATTTTAACATATGTACCAAAACAATACAAATCACAACAACTATCAGTAAATTATAATTCACAGTAAAATCTGTGAATATGTTAAAACATTTATATACATACTAGAACAGATTTTCATTTCTTTTTACGAGTTTTTTAACCATATGTATCAACTGAAAACTCATATATGATACATGAGATTTGCACAAACTGGAAGATATGTATTAAATAAATTAAAAAATCTAGTTTTGTATTTATTGCCATAACATATTTTGTACTCTAAACAAAATAAAATGTATTCATGAAAAAAACTGAAACAATGCTAAAATAGCCAATAAATAATAGATTGTAAGTCAAATGCATAGAATTAAAAATAATTATAAAGCACAATATTCATTATTAACATATTATAATGATATTGTTTAGGTCAATTTTATATAAAAATATATCATATAAAAGAAATTAATAGAGATATTTATTTGATGAAAAAAATTTAATAAAATAATGACGATTTCACAAAAGACAAATCAACAAATGCAAATTAATAATTTATAGAATTTAGTTACAATCAATTAGAAATAATTATTAAAAATTCAAATGCCCTTATAAAGAACACTTGAATAAATTTACAGAAAAATCATACTTCATGCACAATTAAATTAAAATGCAATTTCAAATTATTATCATTGATAAGATACGGTTTACAAACATCTTATTAACTTACAAAACTGATTTCCATGATAAAAAACATATGTAAGTACATAGACAATTTTCATAATCATTAAATAGAAATAAAAATTATCCATGAAAACGTCAAATTGAAGATACTGACATACTGCCAGAACCTCCTTTTCCTCCATCTCCATCTTTAGAAGCTGATTGGGAACTGGATGGTTTGGAAGAACAAATTGTGGATGTCATGTATATGCTTCGTTGCATTTGGTGAAGGGCTGCATTACGGTCCCAAGGTTTCACTTTTACACGGTAAAATTTAGTACCACACGACACTTTGAATCTATTTTCTGGCTGTAAAAAAAAAAATTATATAAACCTAACAATAAATTAGAAAATTTGTAATGTTTGATTAATATATGAAGAGAAAAAAATTCATTCCTTTTTTTATAAAGTATAAAAATAACGTAAATTTTTATTCTGCTACAAATTTTAAAAACTAACAATGAGGAAACAAAATGCAATCTATCTCAATGATTCTCTTTTTCAAAGAAAAGAAACACAAAAAAAAAAAAGGAGCAAAAATATAGCTTAGTAGTAAAAATATCTAAAAGATTTCACATTCAAAACAATTACAATAATTTAATGCCTATAATCTACAGATTATATATTATTAAGATTTCAGAATTTGTAGATATATATTATATGCAGCAACTTATAATCTACAAAAATTTTCTCAGAGTTTCAGTAAAAACTAATTAAAAAATATCCTCTTGAAAGTCTTTCTCTCTTAAGATAATTTACAAAACTTCAATGTGACACAAAAGTGCAAAGTTTTTGTAAAAAAATGTGATAAGAAACTTATGGAAGCTTTGATAAGAGATAAGTATGTCTTTAAGAAATGAAGATTAATGTGATATGCACACAATTTAAATGTTGGCAAGTGAATGAAGAAAGGGTGTAATTGATATACTAAATAATTAAAGTTCACCTTAAGGCTTAATTATAATGAATAGTTGATTGGTATATTAAACTGATTGAATAAAGAATATTTTTTTCATAAAAAAAAAAAAAAGATCACAAATTACCCGATTCTTTTTCTTTTTTTTTTCCAATTTTTGTAATTGGAAAAAAAAAAATTCTTTGATTCTTTTATTTTTTGAATAAATTTTTTTATATTTTACCTTATCATTTTTTTCATGGAATATGCTCATTAAATATATTTTTGGCATACTATTTCTCCTCGATTATTACTCACTTAAATGAATATATTTTTATATTTCCGTATAAAAACAAAACAAAATAATTCTTAAAAAAAAAAAAAAAAAAAACTGAACAAAAATATTAGAATTATTTATGATATTAAAATAGAAGTTTATAAGTAAAGGTATGTTAAGGAGAATAAGTGAACAGCTAGGAACCACACATTAATTACCTACAGCCTCATATTACAAGAGAAAAACAAAAATTTATTGAAACAAATTAATGTCATTATAAAAATGACATGAAAATTTTTTAAAAGTAAACAAAATAGATTAAAAAATAAGAAATGTGTGTATGTACATGATAAAAAATTGTAAAATAAATAAGTGCCTAATTTGTTTTGTAAATGCTTGGTTGCTTAAATTTAGAAAAAAAAATTTTTTTTTAAATATATATTTTTAGAGATATAATATGACAAAATACAGTAATATACCTTTAAATAAAAAAAAAGACATTTTAAATATTTGATATTTAAATTTGAGACATTAAATAAGAATTCATGAATAATTATTTCTAACATGATTAAATATAAAACAAAATTTAAGAAAATTACAATGATTTTTCATATTTCATACATTATTATAATTTTAGTTATTAATTGTATTCTATATTAACATTTTATACATAAAGTGTTAACAGCAAAGAAATAATAAACAAATAAAAAATTAATAAGCAAGACAGGTATTAATATTTAATATATTGAATTATATTTTATATTACCTTACTGTAGTGCAGTTTTTACATTGATAAATTAGATAGTGCATTCTCAACTTCTTATAAACCAAGTCTAGTACTCTGAATATTATCACACTAACTCACACTGGCATGAAATTTTAAGAGGTTGATAAAGTACAAGAAAAAAATATTACCTTTTTGTGACACAAAATTCCTTCTTCACTACAATTCCTAAAGCCCACCGCTGATTTGCTTCAGCAGCTGTAAAGAAATATAAAAATTTTACTAGGGATTCATTATTGAAAATTATTCAGCTTACTATAATTTAGAACACTATATAGAAAGTGAGGGAAAAAAAAAAATCACTTACGCAATTTCAAATTCAAAGCTTGTAAACTATCAGAATGAAGAAAATGAACAAAAGAGCCTAAGTGGAAAACAGCAAAATTTTCGTGCCTTTCTTCGTAACACAGTAGAACTAAGTCTCCCTCATTACAACTAAGATGAAAATTAAATAAAGTTTACATTAAAATGAAAATACAAGATATTGGATAAGGTGTAAAATTAATTAAATGAATTGAAAGAAAGATTGCGAAGTTAAGATAAATAGATAAATAAATAAGCAAACATAAAATTGCAGTTAAATGTTATGAAAGATTAATACTTTATGCACTTAATACTTAGTAAAACTTTATGCATAAAATGTGCATAAAGTATTACTAATGACTTTGTATTAATTCTATTTGATCTTTTTTCTCATATTACATTACAATAATTGTTATTTATTATATTTAGATTACTTACGTAAAAATAGAAATTTTGTTTTTGCATTCAAAACAGGGTAACTGGATTGATGTCTGCAAAATAAAATAAATAAATGTATTAAAAGTTGTACTAAATCAAATTCCTTCCCAATAACGTCAAAGAATATTACATAAAATACTTACTGCAGTTGCCCAATAACAAGTTTTAGACATATCTGTACATTTTGATTGTAATAAGCACATTTATTTCTCAACATATTGAAAAAATTTTCATCAACAATTTGAAATTACCTTTTTTTTCATCATTTATTTATTTATTTATTGAACAAAAAAGCTAATATGTATTTAAAACATATTTTAATAACTAAATGTTGGAAAATATTTAATAATCAGACTCAAAACAGAACAGATTTTAAAAATCTAATTTACCAATGTGTGTTTTTTTTTTTTTTCATAATTTCTAAATATATTTTTAATTTTTACTGTTTTCCCTTGGATTGGCAAAATTGCAATGTTTATCGATTTCCACCATGTGCAATTTTTATATTGCAATGTAAACAAAACAAAAAGTAAAAGTTCAGCTCTTTTTGAAATGAATGGTTATTCTGCATAAAAATTCAAAAATACCTGTTTATATTGCTTACACTTCATTTTCTCTAATTTCAAATAATAATGAAAATACATACATTGAAACAGAGAAAATATACAAGTTCAATACTCAACCTCTCCTTAACAATGCATTACGTGCACCAGTTATCATTCAATTAAATAATTACACATAATGTCAAGAATAGAGGTTTCAAAGATAGACAAACAATATTGGCAACTTAAAAAATTTTTTTTTTTTTTTTTTTTTTTTTCCAAACATGAAAAATGAAATCCTACATAATAATTAAAAAAAAAAAAAAAAAAAAAAAAAAAGAGCCTTTTTTCAGTAAATAGTAGACACCTTAAAAATGGCACTGCAAGCTTAAGATCTACAAAATTGTTTAAGTTAATTGAGTCACAAGGGAGACATCCCTGTACCTCCAAATAAGTTAAAATACTTGATTAGAGTGTTTTTCTGAATAAATCAAATATAAATGAATTTAAAATATATGAGTAGAATGCTCTTAAATATTTACTAAATGAGAGGAAGACAGTTTAAATACTTAATAGTTTAATCTTTGTACAGTGTTATGTTGTTTTTAAGTGTTTACATAACAGAGGAAACGGAAAAGGAAAGAGAAGCAGAGTTTGTTTACAAACAACAAGTCAGGAAAGTTCACTGCTGCCAAAAGCGATTCTTAGATGCAGTGAGATTTTTATTGGTAGAGATGACAGTAACATTAGGTAAATAACATGCTAAGAAATTTATTTTTCTTAACCAGGGTGGAAATGAAAGTCAAAGGTGTAGAATGAAAGCTTTCCCATTCAAGCTATTTTGTGGATTTCATTTTTCAAGAATTTGTGAAGAAAGGAAATTTTTTAAAGAATACAATTTTTATATGAAAATGTACATTTTTATTGATAACCATATAATTCAACTTTACAAAATGCCCTAAATCTGTACATCATATGTTCAAACTGTACAAATTGCCAGATATGAAATTGTATAAATAAAAAATATGAAAGAATAAACAATAAATAGATTAATGATTATTATTATAAAATTGCCCTTATGGAATGACTCATAATATAAAAAGAAAAACCTTGGAAACATTTATAAGAAATTGCAACAAATCTATTGACAAAAAAATCTTAACAATATTTATGTAGAATTACTTAAAAATATAATAATTGACTTACAAAACACATATGAGTTTCAAAGTGTATAAGGTATCTTATTCTTAGTTAAATAATTACTATTAATTAAATTTAAAATGATGAAATTATAACTATACCTTTTTCAAACTTTCACTTAAATTACTTTGGGCATCTTGACTCCTGAAATACAGTAATTGTAAGATAAATTTGACCTAATTACAAGAAACATCAAAAATAGAATTAATAAATCAATATTCACTTACATAACAGCTATTGGTTCAAAGAAGTGATTCAATTCTTTCATTAACTTAGAAACAAATTTACTCTCATTAGCACTTATTCCAATTTTAGAAGAGCTGTAAGATAAAAATATAATTTTTTAGAACTTTAAAAAATTGTTACAAACAAAATTGTCTATTAGAGATAAAATAAAAGTATTCAAAAATAAAATATAAAAAAAGCAATTAATGAAAAAAATCTCCAGTTACATTTCCCTATCAGAAAATCATTATGTATCCTATCAATACTGTAATAGAATACTCTTAATTAACACCAGTCATAAAAATATATTTAATTCATTGCAAATTATTTTCCTATGAGTGAATAGAAAAATATTCATAAAAGTACAAAAATGAATTTATTTGATAAGTTTAATCTCAAAAAAATAGGCAATTTTGGGAGAAAATAGAACAAAATAATGACTTTAAATACTAACCATGATGGAAAAGCCTCACTAGGAGATGTAGATTTACTAACTGCTGCTGAATCTTCAGATACAGCATATTGATTTAAATTAACTGAAAAAAAAATTTTTAACACTAAGAAAAAAAGTTTCTTTTATAAGCATAAAGAAAAGTGGAGAGAGTAATTTCAAACTTCAATACATCTTTATTCTAAAGATGCAAAGATGATGGCCCATGAGCTACTTGTTGATTAACTTTCAGACTGCTTAATAATGTATTTTTAATATGATGACAAGATCATATTTTAAAAATTGCATATATGCATAACTCTTTTCAACAAATTTTTATAATTTTCAAACTGCTGATAAATTCATTTAGTTATTATTGTTATTTTGCAAGAGAGCGTATTTAAATTAATACAATTTGAACTAATATGCAAAATAAATATAAAATTTAACAGATAATTTTTTCCAATGTTATATCTATAACAATTATAAATCAATATTATATAATCTTCCCAGCACCAACATTTATCTCTGAACAAATTTCTATTATAAAATAAAAACTACTTGGTTAGTGAAAATTTAGAACTAAATTTTGCATCTGATGATTACAAAAATGGTGTGATTATTTAAATAATTGTTAAAGTAACGAAATGCAAAGCAATTAATTATGTGAACCAATGAAAATTTAATTAATTTATAATTTACCCTTTGCTATAATATAGGTTTTACAGTCATTTCAAAAATTTACTTATATTTTATTGTTTTTGGTAACCCCTCTAGTAAGATCAAATGAATTAATAAAATCCTTAATCGGCTGAAATCTAGAATACTGTACCCCTGAAGAAGGCCCCAATATTGCAACCCGGAATATTTAGCCAATTTCTTTAGGGTTACAATACTCTACAGGAATTCAGGTTTATAACAACCGTTATTTGAATTTGTGCTAAAAAAAAAATGTTCTTTATTTTTAGAACGTTAGTTCACGGCGAAAACACCGATCGAATGTTTCTTTTTTTAAAGCTTTTGACATAGTTAAAGTTTTTGTGGAAACCATTATTTGAATTCGAACCATATTGAAAAAAATATAACTTTTTTAATTTTAGAAATTTAGTTTACAGAAGAAAAAGGCCGTTGGAACGTATTAAATATTTCTGTGGTTTTCTAATGTTGTTCTTTTTGTTTTCTTCATTCATTTGATAAGAAAAGATAGGGCATTTTTCAGAATAAAATGTAAGTTATTCTTTGTTTGTGTCCTTTTTAATTAATTTTGTTTCATTATTCGAATTCGGCATTGTAAACAACATAAAATAGTTTTTGACATAATAAAAAACTATTGCCGTATTAACGAATAATTTTGCGTAATTTTATCATACTAGCGATTATAATCTTTGTCTAAATAATACATTTATGTGAGTTAGCAAAACACAATTCCACATAATAATTTGGCGATAAAGCGATTAAATTTGGCACAAAAGCAATTTAGGAATAAAATTTTGGCAAAGTAATGATATATTTTAGCGCAATATGTGGCTTAAAACGAAAACATTAAAATTTTGCCATAATAGTGGTAAACTTTTGGCGATAAAGCGATATAAATTGGCGTAAAGGCAATTTAGAGATAATATGTTTGACATAATACTGCTAAATTTCGGCGTAAAAAGTATTCAAGTGATAAAAATTTGGCGATAAAGCATTAACTTTTGCGTGAAAACAAAATTCGATTAGCGAAAAAGCATTTCAGTGATTAAAATTTTGCCAGTCTAGTGATAATATTTGACATTAAAGCAATAAACTTTTAAGCTAAAGCAGTTGAATGGAATGAATTTGATGTAATAGCTGTTTGGCTACTAATGTTGGCGTAATAGTTCCGTTTGGCGATGGATTTTGGCGAAATAGCATTTTAACCCCTTAACTGCCGCCGACGTATATATACGCCTCACTCAACCGATGCGTTCACTGCCGCCGGCGTATATATACGCCTTTTCGAAGTACGATCCTTTGCATTGCGCTGCTATAAAAGAAAACTGCTCCCACGGTCTTGGAATGCCACAAAATGACCTTGACAATGTTTGAAAAGGGTTTTATTATTTCAGAGAAAAGGGATAGGGTATTGGTAAAGGGGATGTTTCTGAAACGGTGAGTCATAGCTGTGCAGTTTTGCTTCTGTTTCTGTTTGAGTAGGTCGTGCTTTTTTATTCTTCTTTTGCTTCCGTTTCGTCGTGAAACCAGCTATCAATGCAATGAATGTGATTTTGGTTTATGTTTTGGTTTATAAAAAAACAAGTTTAGACATTTTAAATAAATAGTTATTTCTCCTATCATATTTTACATATGAAACAATAAAGAATTCTTGTTTTAGGAAATATCACACAGCAGATAAGTTCTAACATCTGTTTTATTACACTGTTATTCTATACTTTAAATTTAGAATTTTTGTTTTTTTTACATTTTATTTTTACTGTGAAAGTAAAAGGTTTCATGTTGCAAAAACGCACCTCTTTTTTCCTCCAATACATATCATAACTACGCGCGCCTGTATGAAAAACGGTGGCACTGGGGAACGCATCTCGCAAGTTTTCCTCAGCAGGTAAGGGGTTAAGATGACACCGAACTTCGGCAGCCATTTTTTTTTGCTTACTTCTTATGATTTGGCATCCCAGTAAAGGATTTTGGTGTAATATAATTTTTACCGCTCAAACTCCTGGTCCATTCATTACTATGCTTAATTGGCAACCTGGCGATGTATTTGGCACAGAGGATACAGGATTCTAGATTTTTACCCCTTAGTCTAAAAATAAACATCCTAGCTCTACACAATATTTTTAAAATATTAATAATTATCTTAAAACAACAATTCTCTATATTTAAAAAAAAAGGAATTACTTTTTTTTTTTTATTTGATAAAGCTACTTTTATATTTAGAAAAAACTTTCAAATTGATTATAATTCTATGATAATATTTCTGCTGATAATTCTACAATTGAAATATATAAAAACAAAAAACTATATATTAATTAAAATTTTTTTGTTTTTTTATTTAATTAAAAATATAATAATTTATTTTTAAACAAACCGAAATCCATAATAAAAATTTAGGATAATCAAATATTCTAAGTTTTTAAAAAATTAATTAATTTTCGAACTTCAGGTTTAGTATCTATTATTATTATTATTGTTAAAGTAGAAAATACGTGTTTTTTTAATATACATACGTGGTAGGGGAAAAAAAAATCAAAAGTAATGAAATATTCTATTAAATATTTTAGATCATATAAATATTTTTTTCATTTATTTTTACATCCAAATAAATTTTAATATTTTTTTTTCTTCTACAAAAAGGTATTAATAAGAGACTACATTTGTATTAATATTAATTATACGCACAACTAATTAAGAAAAAGCTAAAATGAGAATGCTTCAGAATGTTTATTGTCAAAAACGTTAAAAAAATTACAGCAATATATTTTGCATTCTTTTAAGACAATTTTTGTGTACCATTATGTTCAAGATTTAAGTAGTTGTGTTCAAATCAAAATTTATAAAAAAAGTTTTTTCTTGCAGTAAATTAAATTAAAAAGCTATTTTACAGTAAACTTATATTATTATTTATGCAGCAAAATAAGATTTTACTTATCAATTAAAAACATAATAGTAATATAATTTACTTTTTATATGATATAAAGACTTTTCTAAGATACAGATTCTTGAACGTAAATCCCCAACTACAGCATCTTTCTCTTTTGCTAACCTATTGATTGCTTCATTAAAAGATACCTACAAAAAAAAATTTTCAAAACAAGGAAGGTTAAAAACAATGAAATAATATATTTTCACCAAAAATTATAAGCAAAACACAAAATTTTAGCATTGCAATTAATGTAAAAGTTTTGTATGTTCCATATAATAATAGACAGTGGACATGTTAACAGGAAAACTATAGTAAATATTAAATAATTATGTTTTTATTTTATATTAGAAATTTAAATTTTTTTTTTAAAAAATAGATATTTTTTTAGTTAGTTTTTACAAATGGATTTATAAGAATTTTAAGGGAAAAAAATTAAAATACTAATTAAAATTTTCTAAAGAGAAATCATTACCAATACATTTTATATTTTTTTTATTATCGTTTAAAATTCACCTTGCGTGAGATTTCGATGCCTATTAAATAACAAAAAACTTCCAAATTTTTATTTCATCATTCAATTTTTTTTTTTTCATTTGAAAATAAAATATTGTACAACTTGACCTTTATTTCTGAAAGATTTTTAAACTTTTATCCACCAAATAATGATTTAAAAAATAGCATCATTGACACAATCCAAAATTACTTTTGATTTTAATTAAAAATTAATAGAATATTGTTACCAATTAAAGAGTTTTGTATCTAGTAGATGCAATATGAAATATAATGAGTTTATATAGCAATATAGAAAACATTGTGTTTAAAGAAAAGTATATACCTGATTTTCAGCAGTAATGCGCGATTTCCACTTTTCTAAAGCCTCTTCGTGTTCTGATTGCAGTGTTGCAATCATTTTATCTCTTTCCTGCTGTCTTTTAAAAATTTCTGCCTTTATTTCTTCCATTACTTTTGTTCGTTCTTCTACAAAATCGAATTGATGCTGAACTGCCTCGGTTTCACAGTGTTCGATGATCCCTTTTTTTATATGTTCTAAAGTTCCCCGAAGCTGTTAAAATATGGATAAATTCTTCTTCAATTTGTGTAAGAAAATATTTACAGAAAAAAAGAATTTAACAAATTAGCAAATATCTTATTTTATAAATTTTTTTCAACAATAATATTATAAGGTTTAATGCCAAGGTTTTTTGAGAAAATTTAAAACTTTTATTCAATGTGCTTAGATAAATAAATCTTATGCATTAAACATACATATGCAAAATTTTTTTTTGAGTAAGTACCTTTTATTGGTCAAGAAAAACATAAAAAAAAAAAAAAAAAAAAAAAAAAAATTTTTTATCTTACATTTCAATGTATTGAACAAAACTGATTTTTAAATATATTCAGATTATTTTTAAATTTTTTAAAATTTCTTTAAATAAAACAGAACATTAACACCTTTTTCTTTTTTACTAGGTGCTTTTATCAACTAATAATAAAGAGATAGAGTATAGAGAAAGAAAAATTGTGAAACTAGTCCAAACTTAGATAAAGTAAAAAAGCATGCATAAGAAATGACACAGAATTAAATTTTAATAAATTTAATTTATATAAAAAGGAATATTGCTTTCACATTTTATAATTATAATTTTTTTTTAATTAATTGAGAACTATGACTGGTGTTATTTATATTTAAAAAAAAGCTTTATTTATTTAACATCATCTTAAAAATTATTTCTTTCAAATAAAATCTTTCACCATTAAATAAACACTCCCTATCAATTAAAAAAAAACAAATCTCACATAAATTCAACGTAAAAGATTTCTTCAATTGGTAAAACTTAGACAGTTCATTTATTATTTCCCCAAATAACATTATGAAAAATACAATCACAAATATTGAATATAAATGCAAGCAATAATTTTATAAGAGTGAAGTGATCACATCAAAAAAGAATCTTTTAAAAATTGATAGTAGAAAAAACAATCTATTATCACATTTATATATGAATATTTTAGGATCAATTACATTGAAATCTAAATTTTAAAAGTACATTATGATGTGCAAGTACTAAATGAACTAAATATTTTTCCAAATAAATTTTATAAAAATATTTATATTTTCATTTCATTATTATATTTTTAGTTATACTTTCACTATAACTTTAAAAAACAATTTTAATAAAAAAAATTTATATTTATGTTCGTTAACAATCAAATTTAAATATATTTTTATTAATTTACCTCTGGTTGTAGTGCTTCTATATCAGAAGTAACAGATAAGTCTTCCAGTGCTGTCTTATAACGAAATCGCATGAATTCCATTTGCATTTCATGTTCCTTAGCCAGTTTTTCTTCTAATTCTTTTAATGCACTTATTTCACACTTCTCCCTTTCTATTGCAAAATTTTCAAGATTTTGCTGCATTTTTTCCAAATCTTTCATACACTGAATTTTTTCATTTATTGCAACTTTAAGTTTTGCTTCAAGTTCTGAATCATTTTTAATATCTTTGGACTCTTGTAGACTGCAAGATAATAATAAAAATAAAAAAAAAAAGAGAGATAAATACATATTTTAAGATTTAGAAAACTTAACATTAGAGAAATATTAATAAAAAAAAAAATATTCTAACCGAATTATTTCTTGGTTCATATTGTTTTGTTTTTCTTGCATTTCAGAAAGCTTTGCATTATAATCTTCTTGAATTTGCGACTTTTCATGATCAAAATCTGCTATTTGTCTATGAGAATCAGCAAGTGCCTAAAAATAAAGGCATTTTTCATATTCAAAAATGTAATAAAATTAAATACAATATGGTTTATTTACACAAAATCTCAAATGTACACATTGTTCATTTAAAAGAATCTAATAACGAAAAGTACAGGCTGCATGAACTTTTGAAATATTTTTTTTAAATTTTAACTATTCTGAAATTTTATATTCCAATAGGATACTCAATTTTTTTTTAATAAAATGAAACTTTTTTAGCATGTTATGTTTTAAAAATATTTTTAATTTTATATTTAAAGTAATCTAAGCATTTGTTAAACAACATTTTATGTTTTAAAAATTTAAGCACTGAATTATGTACTACTATATTATTAAAACAAAAAGAAATTTAATAGAATTGTTCATTTTTAGAAGTTAATACCAAATGCAGATAATTTTTTTTTTAAATTTTTATTGAAATGATTAAACTTAAAGATATACAAAAAAAAATTAAAAATATAGAATTATATGTCTATGTTATATATGTCTATATATCTATGTAATATGATGAAAAATTATCAAAGTTATTAATTTACATTAATATTGAAAATAAAATATTTTGGAGTAAACAAAAAGAGTGTCTGCAATAATGTAGAGACATTTAAGAAACTTTTGTTTAGGATTGCTTTTAAAAAATTGCTATTACGCGTGTAATTATTTATAGAATTTATTTTAAAATAGTTTCTATTAATATAAGAAACTTTGATAAAATATTTTAAAATAAAATGTTATTAGTTATTTTGCAGAAATTAAAAAAAAAAATCATTTACATATTTAAAAAACTTTTTAAATATCTATAATATGTAAATGTCAAAAATATGATGTCGTACAGACGAAGACTTGCTGCTTCAAGAACTGAAATTAGTGGCCCACTTAATGCTATTGAGATTTATGGAATAAACTTCATGCAATAATTATTGTAATGTTTAATACACCTGAATGGCAACATTATAACTTATTTCATAAACATTCATTTATTTACATAAATACAAATGATTCCCAACTTTCATTTTTTTTCCCCCTTCAAATATTAATCCTGCTTCATTATTAGGTTCTGGAACTAATATAGAGAAATCCGCAAGAAAAGAAATTACTTTTCGTTGAATCTTTTGAAACAGGAAAATACTTCTCTTAAAAATTGCTAGTTGAAAATCATGTGCTCTAGAGCTATGATATGTAAAGCAACTTATTTACTGATTTAAAGTATGATATTTCAGTTTCTATTCCCTTACTATTGTATCAGAAAGCATTTGGACATTTTACTAAAATACAGCTGCAATGTGAGAACTATGACAGTGTTTTTGAACAACCTTTGAAAGAACCTCGCATACCAGATTCAAATATTTCAACATGAACAAAAAAATTAGTCGATGCTTTTATCAAGATAGATCATGTAATATTAGAGATCCAGATTTTCCATTGTTATGAATATCTGTACTATGGATAAAAAAAAAATTTCTATTTGTGTCAGCACAAGATATCAGAAGAGAAAAAAATCTTACAAGAGATTTTGATGTTCTCAAAATATTGTTCATCAGAAAGATGAAGAATTACATCAAACACTTCATAATCAAGATATAGTTAACATCTCTATGAGTTATGATGCAAGATGGTAAAAAGGGTCCATACCTTTGTATGGTGTAGGTACAGTAATTGATGTAATAACTGGACTGTCAATTGATTTTGAAATCATATATAGTCCAGAATGTACAAATTTATTTTCAGTAGTGTCACAACTATGTGAATTTAATTTGAATTGCTTCAGCACGTTGATATCTGAAAATAAAATTGTCAGAGATACCAATTCATATGGCTGAATCTTGTGGTATAATACTAGAAGAAAATCTGACAGTAAACACAATAGCACTATTGCATGAAAATGACAAAAAATAATAAAACATTTTGTAAATTAAGAAAAAATGAAAAGTTAACAGTAAAAAGGAATAAATTATGGTTCAGGGCAATTTTAAGTCACTTTGTAACTTTTAGTGTAGTAATACGTGATGTAATGCAATGCTCGATTTACTTCTAGTATGCAAAATCATGTTTTATTTCTTTTTTAAATTTCAATCCAAAATTATAAGTATAAAAATAATACAACAATAGTTATTTTAAGTAATAAGGTTTTAACAGAGACATGAATGAATGAAGTAACATTGTATAGTTCCCAACTACTATAGCTTACTGAATAAACTATTAATGAGAGACTCTGGAAAATACTTAAAGGTATTAGAATGCAATATCTCTGGGAATATTATGAAAAACTTTTTTACAATAGAAAGCAATGTAAGACACAGAGTCAGATAAAATAACTGAACAATTAAATAAACAATATTTCTATATTAAACATGATTAAATTTTCTGCAAATCATTCTAAAAATTTGTTAACATATTTTGTATGAATAAGTGGTACAACTGAAACATGATTGAACTAGATGCAATTGAATCATCACTGAAACGGTTTTCCAAACTTTTTTTTTAATATTGTATTTGTATAATATAAAATGGAAAATTTGTGGAAAAAATTACCTGTTTTAATGCATTAATTTTGCTTTCTTTTTCTTCAAGTTTATCTTTCATTTGGTTTTTGAAAGAATCAAACTCAAGCTCGTGTTCTAGCATATTTCGTTTTAATGATTCCTCTTTGTCTTGAAGCTCAGAATATAACTGAAATTAAAAATTATTTATCACAGTTTACTAAATTATTTAAAATTATACAAAAAAAAAATCATTTTAAAACATAAAATTTAACTATAATGGTAAAATGATTGAGAGATATAAAAGTAAATATTTAAAAATTAGAAATAAAAATAATAAAATAAATATTATACATGGTCTTTTTCATGTTTCACTTCTTCTAAACTGGATAAAACCTCTTGAAGACGATCTTCATAGCGTATAATTTGATTTTCAGCATCATTCAGTTTTTGACTTTCAACTTCTAATCTATTTATATAAGCATTTTCAATTGAAGAAAATTCTTTCTTTTTTCAATTACTGCTTCCTCCTTTTGAAAAAAAAAAAAAAAAAAATAAATAAATGAAACACATGAGTTAATTTCATTATTTCTAGAATTATAATGAAAGAAAACTAAACAAATTTATACATTTTTTTCCTTCTACAAGCTATAGTTTCTTATTCAAATTTAAAAGACCTAAGCATACTTTATTAGGTATTTGATGCAGTTATTTAAAATCTATATTATAACATTTGTTAAATTCTTAAATTAAAATTATTTTTGAGTAGTTAAAATAGTTTTAACCTCAGAAATTTGCAAATTTAGAAGAACCAAAAATTAAATAAAAATTTTGAAAAAAGAGAAATACATTTCTAAAATAATATTTCATAAAAAAAAAAAATTTGGATATAAATCTTAAAACTTTCTTCGGTACTTACGTATTAACGGTACCTTGGCGACAGTTGCGGCAATAAAGTGCAAACGCGCCAACCGCAGGTACAGATTTGGCGGTTTTAAGTGGCGCCAATCTGCGCTTAAAATTTTTGTTCCAAATAATTATATTGGGGCCACTTAAAAACCGCCAAATCTGTAGCTGTTACATTGGCGACACTTAAGGCTCGTGCTCACCAAGGCGAGAAGATGCAAGCGAAAAAATTTGACCAATCACTAGCCTCACCGCGGTCGCCTGAAACCCGTTTGCAGTCCGCCGTTTGCAGTTGCCTAACTTTCAACTTGAAGCGGTTTTTCACTAGGCGTAATGCTATTTCTGACGTCGAAAAAATTTTGTCGCTTGCCTCTTGAATCTTCGTCTCTCTCGCCTCGGTGGGAACGAGCCTTTAAAAACGCCAAGGTACCGTTAATACGTAAGTACCCTTTCTTCATTATCCTTTTTTATCCCTGTAATTTTTTTCAAAGTATCCTAAATATTTTTATTTAGTTCTAAAAGTTAATACATCTTAATTTTTATCTACCAAAAGTGAAAAGTAATATAAGATTCCTTTAGAAAAATTTCAATAATGAATAAATAAAAATTTTAACTTTATATAAACACATATTAAAAAATTGAATTTGCATTCTACAGAATAAAATGAATTTGAGATTAAATTAAATCCAAATTTTTAATCACATCTAATTTTTTTTATTTTTATCAGATCTTTAGAATAACCAAAAATAAATATATTGTAGCTGATCTTAAATCCTCTATCATAAGCCTGATGTTTCCCTGTTTCTCAAAACATGTTCTAAAAATACTATGTTACAAATCAATTTTTAAATTTTCAAAATATTGTTTTAGCAAAGTTATAATGTAAAAATTGATTTATACAGAAGTTACTGATTTAAAATGCATTTTTGCATCATGAACATGACATTTTTGCATTAAAGCCAATTCTGCTAAACCCACTATTTTCCTTCGTCAACATCAGATTTTTTTGCAGAACAACAAAAAAAACCACCCTTCAATCATTGGGAAATATGGAGTTTTCTTTTATGGTGTTTGGAAACTATCTTCCCTCTATTGACTCAAATCTTCAATTCTCTATAGCAGGGGTCTTCAATCCGGCCCGCGACAGCGAATAACTTATTGTTGCTGTAATAAGTTGGATGAAAAAACACTAGAAATTATAGATAATGGCAGAAAAATTAAAACGGTTTTGGCCCTTGATACTTACTGGAATAAACAGTATGGCCCTAAGGCTGAAAAGTTTGGAGACCCCTGCTCTGTAGAAAAGAGTTAAATTCTGCTATATGACAGTTTGGTCAAACATCTACATTAAATTTCTTTTAGATAACCTTTGGCAGCCAAAGGTGCAGTTCACTGCTGTTATCTCACTAATTATGGGCTTCTTAATTTCATATTAAGAATTTTTCCCTCTTTTCAAAATGTTTCAAATAAATAAGAAGCAATAGAGCTGCATATAAATGTATTAGAATACTATAAATCTCTCACATCTAAGTTATCTAATAATGTAGTGCTTAGTGTATATACTAACTTTCAAAAACATCTAAAAATATTAAAAACAAACTTTAACATATCAGAGTAGTAACATGTTAATAACTAATAGGGAACATTTCAGGGGAAGAATAAATTAACTAAGTTACAATGATCATTGCTTTTAATTACTAATTTTTACAAACCTTTTCTATAAGCATTTGTTGATGAAGTTTTCCTAAGTAGATGTTGATATTTTCTACAATTTGAGATGCTTGAGACATTCCTTCAAACAGATCATCTTTGACAGATGCTTTCAAGTTCGACAGATCATGCTGGAGGTTCTTTTGGAGCTCCCCAATGAATTTCTGCAATGTAGATATTTTGGCATGCACCTTCAGTATATTGGAGTGGCTATTTTCCAGAGAACTCTGAAATCAGCAATGTTTTTCAATTGCCATGCTATTGTAATTTAACGATTGGCTAAGGAATACTGACTGCTATTTTGATGGATTGAATGAAAAGTAATTTAGTTTACATAATTAATTCTAAAATTTATAGACTTTATTTTAAAACATACATTTAAACAATAATTAAAAATAACTGCTTATTTACGATCAGACAAATTTAGCACTCCATTAAAAATGTTATTTAAAAACGTACCAGTTAAAGGAAATCTCTATGATTTAATACTAAATTACTGATATTAATCTATGTTACATTAAAATAATTATTCCCTGGTATTCAATAAACATTTCAATGCTTTCTTGTAAAAAATTTTTATTTAAAAAAATATGCTATACTTTCTCACAATTATTATACAGACAGTCATTTACTTATGAAGTCCAAAAGAAATTAAAACTTTATTGCTTCTTAATTCCATAAAAATTTCTTAAACAAATTAATGGAAAAATCATTAACATGATAAGAAAATATAATCTAGTTATAAGCATGGAAAAATAAAATCAACAAATCATAAAAACGGTGTAATATTCCTCCTCCCTAATATCAAATCTAAACTCCATCAACTTTCAGAGCAAAGAAAAACATATGCATTTATAAGAAGTCTTCTAAATATTCAATTAAAGTATTATCTGAACAATTGAACTAACACTTTCAATCAAAAATATAGATCAAGGCAATGAACATTATGTTCTAACCAAAAAATACAAATTTCAAGAACATTTTGATATTACAGTGAAATTAATATATGAAAATTGATTCCCTTGTTTTATTTTTATGTGTGTGTGTTTTAATCACATATGTAATAACAAATCATTTGATAAATATTTTGTTAATGTACATATTTAAATCAGTTTAATAAAATTTAAAACAATTATTTTATAAAAATATTAAAAAATAAAATAAATTATATGACAAAAAAAGCACTGAAGTCTTCAGTATTACGTAAAGGTATATACTTAAAGGTCTGTATATACTTGAATAATGAAGCTTTAATATGATATTTGATAGTTAGCACAATAATTACAATGAATCTACCCTGATAAAAAAAATCTTAAATATGTCGTAACAAAGTAACACATAAAACACATATTGAAAAATCTGGTTTTTATTTTTGCAAATAACCATAAAATCTTTTGTATATAAAAAAGCACTGAAGTCTTCAGTATTAAGTAAAGGACTATCTGTATATACTTGAATAATGAAGCTTTAATATGATATTTGATAGTTAGCACAATAATTATAATGAATCTACCCTGATAACAAAAAATTTTAAATATGTCATAACAAAGTAACACATAAAACACATATTGAAAAATCTAGTTTTTATTTTTGCAAATAACCATAAAATCTTTTGTATAAAACTTTTAAAAAATTAATTTAAATAAGGATAAAATCATTCATTATATAATAAAGAATATCTTACTAAGAGGAAGCAAAAGTTTAAAAGGAAAATATAAAAACAAAAAGTAACTTGATGCAACCCAAAACTAAGAAATAAATAAAAACAAGATTGAAAAGAAAAGCAGAAGAATAAAACAAATTCAAAATACAGTCCAAAGCATAAAAAGAAAATTTGCAGAACAGCAACATTTATACGCATACTAGAAACTTAATCCTGAACAATGAGGCAGGAAAAGTACACAAATGTGCATGCTAGCCAAATTTCAAACAAGATGTAGACTAACCAGCATTCCATGTATTTGGCAATTGGATGCAAATTACAACAATAATGAAGTTGTTCTCTACAACTGAAACTAAATAACTTACCGAATTCCCAGCTAATGCCTCATTCTTTTCTTCCAGTTGTCTTTGCAATTCAGCTAGGACAACATGATGAGATTTCACCAATCGATTCCCACGCATTAATGGAGAAGTAGCATTACTTTCAGTATATGAGGACGGCATAGAATCATCAATATAATATTCAGTTCCTTGAAAATCTGTAGAAGCTAACAAAGAATCAGAAGATTTTAAGCGATCTTGTACAGGAGAAATAGCATCTCCATCACTAGATGCTTTAGAAACTCTTAAACACTGGTCTATAGGATTGCTATAATCAACTGTATTAGAACTGGTAGGATGAGGAATGGATGCAAGTCTTGCTTCTTGCAATGAGTGAGTAGTTATTTCTAATGGAGATGTTGAATAGTTATCTAATGTCTCAAATTCCTCACCATCTGAATCAACAGACAGAGAACGCTTCTCTTCCATAATAGCAACACTGACAGAGACCTGAGATAATCTTGTGCGTTTAATTTTATTTTCAGAGCTACCGTTAGGCAAGAAAGAGTCTTCGAAAGGACTTGACGTAAGGCTAAATGCTTCATTAGGTAAGCTAGTATACTCACTAGGAAGACTATTAAAATCTGCTGATGGAGCAACAACTTTATAAGACAATCCAACCTTTTCATAAATCGGTTTGTCACACACAAATCAGTACTGTCAAAAACATGACTTACTATTTTGAGTGATGAAGGAATGTTACTACTGAAAGCAGAATCGGATTCAGCATGAGAAACACTGGGCATTGCTTCTGGTGGAATTACTTCACAAAGATGAGATAATTCAGGAACACAAGTCTTCAGCCACTCCAAATCTTCACGAGTGATATCGGGCAAATTTTCATCAAAAAGATTAGGACATTCTACCTGAAATATTAAACATCAATATTTATTATGGTGTGACAAATAAAAAAAAAAAAAACCCAATTTTAAAGTTAAAAAATCTGTGATTTCTTTTTTATTTTTAATCATTTTTATGTTATATTGCTACAATCATCTATTCACATTTCATACATAACATTAATATATGAAGGCAAAGATAGTATGTTTAGTTTTAAAACTTTTTAATTATGTAATTTTAAAATTTAATTTTAATGATTTATTTTAGATAGAAGCTAATAAAGAAATATGATTATAAGTAAGTACAACTTAGTCATTTATTTCAAATAAATAGCCAAAAGATAATTTTATAGTTTTCAGAAAATACAGAATAAATCAAATGAAAATATTTAATGTATTTTTCTCTGTTACATTAAACATGAAAACTTAATATATCTTGTAACTTGTAAGTTTATTATATTAATATATTTATAATAGTTTTAATGTAGAAAAAAAATATTTTTAAAGTATATTTAAAAGCTAAATTGCCATAGAACCTTTTGCAATACAAGAAATATATACTAAAAATAACTTACAGCAAATGGCGGAGGCATATCATGCATTCCTGGAAACAAGCCATCTACCATATTTCTTGTTTCTTTACACATTTGTTTTCTATGAGAACTTTCATTTTCATATAATTTTAAACATTGTGATGAGAGTTCTGTAGCCCACTACAAATTAAAAATTCATATATTGAGAGAATAATAATTATATATACTTTTATATAAATACACTTTGCATTTAAATTGATATAAATACATTACATAATAATAAATACATAAATATTTATATAAATTATACTTTATGGAACAAAATCAAAAATTTTTCTTCACAATTATTTTAATAATGATTTAATCTATTCCTTCACAAAATGTCGTAAAAATTTAAATAATAGATTTTAGAAGAGCTAAACAGTATATAATGAAACTTTTAAAGAAAATAAACTGATAGTAAATTTTTAAAAATGTATTGAAATCTAATTATGATACCATACTGCAAATTTCTTTCGATATTAGATATAATTTACATCTCAAAATAATTTCACAAAATTAAAAAAAATATTGCACAAATTCACAAAAAGTAAATCTATGCAATTACAAACAAGTAACTTATATTATAAGCCCAAGGTGATTATTTGATTTATCTATTCCATCATTTTAACATTCAATAATATTTGTGAAAAATATAATTAAATAAAAATCAAATGAGAAAGTAATAAAAATTCTTATAGAAAATTCTTTTTTAACAATTGTTTTTAGATTAAGTAATTACATAAGATTTAGATTATCGACATCTCTTAAAAATTCACTTGTTTCATGTGACCTCACATTACCAAAGACATTTTGTTTCTGATATTTGTATACAAATCACTGAATTGGATGTTCACTGTACTGATCACAACAAGCTCTTCTCTACAATTTCATGGCTGTCTATGCATTGCACCATTGCTTAAGTTTTGCACATCAGTGAAAATCATACTATTCATTATAATGAAAGTAACATTTTATTGTTGTTGTTGTCGTGCCCCTCATGGGAGGATGGGTGCAGCTTCTGTTCTGATGAAGCACCCATAGGTAGAAGTCTGACTTCTGCTCCGTGATGCTCTTACAGTCATAGGAGACTGGGACCTATGGCTTAAAGTGGATTCCGAACCACTACAAACATCCATGGCACCGCCGGGACTCGAACCCGAAACCTGTAGCACCGAGCGGCAGAGAACATTTTATTGTAATTCTCTTATAAGGAAAATGAACATTTCAAAATAATTAAAATAATGTCTAAAAAATCATAATTACCAACCTTCATATATCTTGCAGAAAATTCTTTTCGTCGACAAACTTCTGCACACATTTTTAAATATCTTTGTGGTGCCATATGGACTTGTTGTAAACAGTCAATTTGATTTGTTACAGATTTCATATACTTCACAAAATTGTGTATTTTTGTTTGCATCTTACTAATACTACTTTCAATGCAAGAAATATATCTAAAAAGATAATATTTAAATAGTAAATAAACAAATAACATAATTATAAATAAAGTTTAAAAGATATACCGTTTCTTTATTTTACTTTATAATAAATAATATCACTCAAAAACAGCACAATATGTATGCAAAAGCTAAAATGTAATTATATTGGAACTTAAATCTTTGAACATTAATTTCTGACTTTGTAGTAAAATTTGATGACAGCTAATCAATTTTTGATGAATTAAAAAAAAAGAAGATAATTAATTAGATAATTAATATAAAATTATTATATATTACTCATATCTACTACATCAACGGATATTTTATAAAACCTTTAACCCGATATTTACCCGAATATAAAATATTATAAATCTTTAACCTGACATTTACCCTATATATCATTATATTATATTATTAACTATATATATAAAGGTAATGAACTATTTCTGCATGTGGAAAAATATATTATAAAAAGCCCTCAATTTTTTAATAGGGCAAGATTTTCCTATTAGCAGCCAATGCATATACAATCAAATCCATGTTGAATCACATAATTCATGCTTTCACAATATAATATTTAAAGGTAATATAAATAAATACATCAACCGTGCTGATGTCCTCAACAGTTTTAACAAAAAAAAAATGACTGCAAAGGTTTTTTTTTTTTATGTATAATGCATCAAATATAAATTTACTTATCAAATCTTTAAAATTATTTCATAGTCAACATATCATTGTCAGATGCTCACCAGTCTAAAGTACAGGCAATAAACCCACTTTTCAATGGTTCAATATATTAATGAACCTCATAATTTTAATTTTCTTTTTTTCAATCATAACACAACAACCTTGAAATTATCAAACACCTTGCTTGCTAGACTATTTTGCAAAAAGTTGAAAAACCCTTTGGATGATTAAATCACTTTATATGATCTTGGATTTATAAAAAAAATCTTAAAATATGAGTTCTTTCTCAGCTTAAACATAATATAGACAAAATTTAAAAACAATTATTACAAATTTATAAATTTTTTAAAAAAGAAATATTTTTAACAAACCAACTTTCATTTTTTATTTCAAAAGTTGAGGGATAGCAAATGGAATAAAAGGTAAATGCTCTTTATGTATAAAGAGAAAAAGAACACACTGCTTTTTGCAAATTTTACCAATAAATTCCATTCATTGCTAGGAAAAAAATATTGTTCTAGATGATAGCGAAAACACATACCATTAATATATAAATTATACATTATTTCTTTCAATGAACTTTATTTATAAACTAAGATAATCAATCTGATTAAAATATAAGTTTAAATTTTTATAAAATAAACTATTTAAATAATACATTAATCTTTTGTTCTACAGTTAAAACATATTGATAAGTTTGTCGGTTAAATTTATATCTTTCACTTTAAATTTTTAATTTGTGCCTCTACAAAATAAAAGTTTAATTATTATTCCTCTTTAGAATCATCCCTTTTTTTTTCTGTTATTCAGAATTTACCATACTAAACCTCAAAGATAAATAATAACTATACAAAATAATAGCTTTTATTAAATATTTAAAGATAAATATGCTTCAATACAGAAGGCTAAAAGAAAAGTTATTAAAATATTTACTCACTGTATACGCTTATTAATATTTAGAGATAATTCCTGTTTTGCTCTTGTGCACTTTTCTAAAATATGTATAAGGCGCTGGTGATGTTGTAACATAAAACCTAGATGAGTTTGATAAGTATTGCAAATATCAGGTAAGACATTAGGATCTCTGGCATACCCCATTCGGTCTGCATTGAAAAACTAAATAAAGAAATGCATATATTCAACATAACATATCTATAATTTATAGTCAGAGCTAAAGAAAATCAGTACATATGATGAGTACTTACCCTTTTCATTAATTCAATTTGATCATTACAAAGCTTATCAAAATCTTCAATGAGTGTATTTAAATTTGCAAGCCTTTCTCCAATGCCTTTGACTTCTTTAATATCAGGACGATTAGCATCCTTAAGTACATTCATGAATTCTTCTTTAAGAGCAACAAGGCAAGTTTCATCCAGCTATATAAATAGAATAGAAAACTAGTAAACTAAACTGGTATTGAACTAAAGCATAATAAAATAATATACACTGCACATAACATAACATAACATGAATGCAACTCAAATATTTTTTTTAAATAATTGGTATTATTATATATATATATATATATATATACACAGTTGACCTTGATTAACAAACTTTCTACACATAAAATATTTCCTTGTTCAAGAAATATATTTTAATATATATATATATATATAAATTAAAATATATTTCTTGAACAAGGAAATATTTTATATATATATAAATATAAATTAAAAATATTCACATACAAAAATTTAATTACAGACTCAAGAATTAATTACAGATTATTACAGCACAGAGAAAAGCAAAGAAAATTATATTCGCAGAGCAAATTTGAAAAAAAAAAAAAAAACTTTTTTTAATTATTAAAATAAGGTGAAGCAATAACGGGGGGGAAAAAAAAGAGTAATCGTAGAGAGTAAGAGTAAAAGGGTAGAGTAAAACTGAATTAAAATAAAGAAAGTTACAAATAGTTAGCAACAAGTAAATGAGCATGATATAGTCAATGATGTAATGATAATATAAATAATTTTGAAATAAGCTAACAATACAATTTATTAATTTTCGAAGAACTCATTTTTTAAAAATTTGCACCATACAAGCTTTTTAATTAGTAACTTTTTCATTAATTAAAATGCTTTAAAAAAGCATACAAATATTAACTTACAATAAAAATAATATCTACTTGCCGTATCAATTCCAGACTGACATTTTTCTGTTACAGATTCCAAATAATACTGAGGCTATAAAAAAATCAAGAATCATTAATAAAATTTTTACATTTCTTAAAAAAAAATTAATATATTGAAATTAGTCAATATATTTACCTCTGTACAAAACCAGGTTAGTAATGTATGTTTTTTTTCCATACTATCTTCAGTAGAAACACTATCGCCAATTAATTTTGGTAAAACAGGAACTTTGGCGAGTAAAGCAATATCATCCAAAGCCCTGAAAATTATTTGTACTTATTATATTAGTTATTTGCCTTCTAAGAAAAATTTGTATAATTTTTGAATTATTGCCACAGCCACAAATGGAAGAGATCCTTCATAGGATAATAAGGAATAATTGATTATTAGAAAATAATTGTCATTTTAGTGCATGATAAAAAAAAATTTTGAAGGGTTTTCTTTTTTTTCCCATGGAAAAAAAAAGAAAATAGTGAAAATATATTCAAAAAGACATAAATTTAAATAAAATCTTTATTTAAATTATGGTAAAATTACTCACAATTTAAGAATTTCCTGAAAATTTGGTACATTTTCTAAGAATCTTTCAAAGTGGTCATTTAGGTAGTAAAAGCTTTTCTGTAAGGCACTAAAATAAAAATAGAGAGTTAGATAAAAGAATTTAAAGTTTATATAAATATATATTATATAAAGTTATATATATTGTGAGTAATATATACCATATATTCCAGCTTATCAAGCGCATGCTTTTAAATGTTTCAAATTCTTTATTTTTTAATTTATATATATTCACCGTATAATGTGCACCGTTTTTTTACAAAGAAAGCTGAAATGTACATGTTCAATACTCTTATCTTTTGAACTTATTTATTTTGAAGGATTTTTCTAGGCTTTGGACAATAGTATATTTCTCAAATTACAACCATAAAACTCAAGAAAAAAAGAAGGAGACAAAATCGGCACCATGGTACAGGATTTTCCTGCGCATTTCTACAACCTTCGATTCCTACCTCGCTTTTGTATGACATATGAGGCAGACAATTTATCTTGGAACAAATCAGAATACGCCCGAGTCTCTTTATGTTCTCTGTAGCATATTCAATAAAGTGCAAAGCAAATACAGTGCTGGTTTCAAAATCCAAATGACTCAATTTGCAAAAGAAAATGGAAATTGTGCTAAAGCAAAGATGTTTGACGTTAGTGAAAGCTCCATACATGGAAGAAAAATTAAATAACAATCATTAATATACCAAATAATAAATGTGCTTTGCATAAAGGAATAATGAAATGGCATATCATAGAAGAAAGTGTTACGAACTCGGTCCTAGAAAATCGCAAAAATGGTTAATTGTAACAAGAAATAGTGTATGTTTATTTGCCTTAAAAATAAGTAGATTGGAATTGTGGATAAGAAATGTTTAGCAAAAGCATCCAGGTGCCTTAAAGAATCCAGAAAGTCTTTCAGTTTGAGATATGCTTAGATCAAATCTAATGGATAATATGACTGGATGGGTACAACATAGACATGACAGTTATTCCACGAGGATTAAGGCCACTAGTTCAGCCTTTAGATGTGTGTATCAATAAACCATTGAAAGCAAATTTAAAACAACAGTTGAAAATGAGGATGTTAGAAGGTGAAGAAACATTTACAAAAGGGAGACTAGGGGGTGGGATTGGATAATAAAAGCAAACCTAAAATAATTTAAAGGACATTTTAAAAATGTAGTATCTCTAACAATCTAGATGGAATTGAAGATGATTATTTATGGATTAGAGTAACAGTGATGGTGATGATGAAACAGAATTCAATGATGTGCCTGAAGGTATAACAGAACACAAATATGAAGAACTTTTCATGTTATCTAATAATGAAAGTTCATAAGGTATGTCATTTCTTTTAAATAAATAGCATTAAGATATATGTAGAAATCTATTTATTTATTTTTTTTTTTAATGCTCAGCTGTTTTTTTTTTTTTTTTTTTTTTTTTTTTTTTTTTTTTTTTAAGCTATCATTTTAATATCTGAAGTATAACATGCACCTGTAAATTTCAATCTTATTTTTATGTTAAAAGTATGCATTATACACCAGAATATATGGTACATAACAATGCATATAAAAATTGCTTATAATTAATATTGACTATCTGAAATTTAAAAACATACATATATGTTTCTAATGATGTTTATGAACAGTTAGGAAAAAGTAAATGCTTTACTTATATTTTAAAGATAGAAACAAACATTAAATAAGAAGCAAAATATCTTTTAAAAAATTTACTCTTTAATATCATCCAAATTGGCAATAACAGCTGCCCAAGCTTGTTGCTGCAAATGTTGATCTCGCACAAGTGAAATGCATTCCTCTTTTCCTTTCAAGGCATAATCAGAAAAACGCTGAAAAATTTTTAAAAGAAAAAAAAAATAAATTGATTAAAAGCAAATTATATATATAGTGTTAGTATTTGTTTACATGACAAATACATTTCAAATTCTTTATAGGTGTAACATTGTATAAATTAATAAATATTAACAACATTCATTAAGAAATTATATAACTGTCTTACAATGATTAAAAATAAATAAATAAAAGTTGTAATAATAATTATAACATGTCAAAGGTTAACCATATTGCTGTTTATATACAGCTTAATAATATAACCATGCAATAATAAAATAATATAAAATTTTAATTATATAAGTAATCTTCTTTTATACACACATATACAGAATCAATTATAGTCAATAATTTTTTATTGACTTCACAATTTCTGACTAAAAATTAATTAAAATATGATGCTACAAAGTAAGCAAATATATAATGCAATACTTAAATAATGAAAAGTTCTTTATTCTCCCACAAAATTGAAAAGAAGATACTATACATAAATATGATATAAAGGTTTTTGAATTAAAATAAAATAAGAATTATTCTATTTAAATTCAAATGCACCATTAAAAATTTAATGGGAAAGACTTTATTAGATATGATCTCAATTAAAAGTTTGTTCAAAAGTCAATTTATGGCTTCTTGCAATTTGAAATCCTGAAAATTAAGCTATATTGAAAAATTATGAACTACAGTAAAATAATCCTCAGAAATGTTTATACTAAATTCAATTTTGAAATTATAACAAACACTTAATTTTTGCTGTTATTTAAAAGACCTAAAGAAAAGTAATAATTTTAAGTCACATCCAATAAACGAACATAAATAACTCTGTAATAATAAAAAAATAAAAATATTCAAAAATAACATTTCTTATATTTCTTTTAAATGTCTAAATAGATATATTTAAAATGTACCTGTGCAAGAGTAGCTTTAACTGCTATTGCTTGAATACTGGGCATCATGTTAGCACAACCTTCAACATCAGCTTGTATACTAAGATCTGCAGGAGAAGGGAAAAAAAGGACAAATATAATATCCTTAAACACATACATTAAAAATGCTTTCAAAATATAAAAGAGAATTGAGAAAAACAATTACAGAAACTTTAAAGAAAATTTTACGAGCATTCATTTGTCTTCACAATCAAACATAAAACTGCTAAACTACACATTTAAAGCAGTTTGATATTAGCTTTAAAATGATTACAATGATTATGTAGTTTTAAAATGATTCTAAAATGTATTTTAATATTCAACAATTTAAAAAAAAATCTGTTGGAAATTATTTTTTATTATTTGTTTATGAATAAATGAATGAGTATTTTCAATTTTTTGTATATTTATGAATTAATAATAAATAATTATAACTACAATCTTGACAAAATTCTTAGTGCACATACCCATTGATGTTTTAATAGGAGCATTTAACTGTTGAATTTCATAATCATTATCTGGATCAAAAAGACCTTTTTGAAAAAGGAAAATTGGATTGGTATCAGTTCCTGCACCAGAATAATTTCCTACTATTACATCACTTTTTAGTTCTTCTCCCCCACTACATAGAAGAACTTGGTCTGCAACTGGAATATTCCTTTTTTCAAAAATTGCATTTTTTAATTCTGAAACCCTGAAATTTAAAATAAGTCTGATTAAAACAACTTTTGGAAAAATCACTTAGTTAAAAACAAAAATTTTTGATAAATTTAAAATGCATGGAGTCAAAGAATACTTTCTGCATGGTAAAAGATTAAAAATGCAGTATGAATGAATATATTTAATTACTAATACAATCTATAGTATAAAAGTATCTAATAAAATTTAAACATATTTAAGAGGGCCCTTAATTTAAAATCAAGAATTTATAGACAAATAAATTTCTAAAACTATAGAAAAAATTTATTTTTTTAAACAATATTTTGTTTATAAATTACTCTTACTCATTAAAAAAAAACCATCAGATCAACAAAATTCATTAGAAAAATTTTGTGCATTTTTTGTTGAAGGAGAATATTTTTTATGATTTTTTTAAATCATGATATGTTTAATTTGCAGTTACATTTTTATATTCATATTGATTTATTCGAATTTTTATCTCCAAAAGATATGTTGTGTTCCAATTTCAATTTATTTGAACCCTCCTTGTGGATCACTTACAATTTGAAAACTATTGTCTGTTTTAAATATGTAGCAGTATCATTTAAACAATATCAATTATTGTATTAAAAATTTTTAGTATGTTCTTATTATTATGACAGCCCGTCAAAGTATGATGTCAAACAGCTGAAAATCTTAACCAGAATCACTTATAATTTACCAGTCGCGATAATAGCTGTAACATTTAATTCTAATATTTTAGAATTGTTTAATAATGATGCCATATACGAAAATACCAAAATTTTATACGGCAAAGTTGACATTAAAAAGACTTGTATAGAAACAAAACAGAAGTTTATTAGTGTTCATTTTATTTTTCACAATTTAAAAAATTCATATTAAATCACAGGAAATCTAATATGTGCTTGAAATATAAATAAGAGTTTTTTCAAATTACTTTTTACAGCCAACTCCACATTGAACTTTAAGGTTGTGCCAGTACTGACAACAAACACGTACAGAGACATATCTGAAAAAATAATAAAGGAAAACATGCAATTAAAAATTTATCAAGTTTTCATTACACAAGCATATTATATATTTTAAATAATAACTACTAATTAGTAAACAAATTCAAAATGGATATCAGAGTATATGTTCCCTTGTTCTTAATTTTTACCTCAATATTACTTAATAATATTTAGTAAATGTTTTTAAGTTTCACAATGTAACTTTAAAAACAAACATTTGCTAAATATCATTTGAATCCAATACTAACCCTAAAAATTTTTCATTGCATTGTAACATAATTTAACAAAGACCAAATACAATAAGAAGTCATATTATCATAATCACTTAACAGTTTTATAGACCAGCAATGACCTGTGATGTTGCCATTAGTGCTACAGCCATTCATATGTAATTCATATAAAAAAAAAGTGGGAAATTGCCAGATAATTAGATATTTTTTGTGGAAAATATAATAATTTTAACATAAGTTGATTATAAATGCTTAATATAACATGAAAATCATTAAAATTGTGTTCATTTGTGAAGTATTCAAAAATAGACATTATTAGTGTTTAGATGGATAATTAAATCCAAAATCAAGTATTATTAACTTAATGGAAAATATAATTGCAAAACTCACCCATGGCCATAATACATCAAAATATATTGAATGCCAAACAAATCATTTCTAGCTCTCAATCAACTATTTAATACACTTATTTTGAATGGACAATAAAATATGTAATAATTATGTGTTTAGCAATAATCAATTCAGAATTTATGATAAATAAAAACTAAACAAATTTAACATAAATATATATAACTAAAATGTACGAATATATACAAGAATATTATATACAAGAATTATTAGAATTCTTTTAATAAAATTCCTAAACCACTATAATGTAAAATTTTCTGTCTGGTGACACAAATAGGAATATATATTATTTTTTTAGACTTTAATGCATTATATTATTATGGATACAATTCATCCTAATTTAGTGGAAATATATAGGTGTAATAGAGAATACATTCTAGATACTATGTTGCAGTAGCTTTCTGACTATAGACAGATTATAGTTACATAGCTATAATCTACTATAAGTTACCTTTCTGGCTTTAATGTACTATATATGATACTGGTCACAGTTAATTTTGAGAAGTGTTCAGTTTTACTGTAAAATATTTATGATTAGATACTAATTCATTCTAATTAAATCTGATTGCTTAGTAACTTTCTCTAGGGACCTGATGGCAAAGAGGCTAGTGCTCTGGCACTACCACCACAGGTATCGGGGTCACCACAGGTATCGGGTTTGAATCACGAACCCAATCGGTGCCACGGATGTTTGTAGTGGTTCTGGAGTGTTAAATCAAGCAGTAATAAATTAGAGCTGTAAGCAGGTCCCAGTCTCATATAATCCGTAATTGAGCATCATAATACAGAACCCAATCAGACAGTCTCTTCTCACCCCACATCATCACTCCCAAATTATAAGGGGCAACTCAATTCTAGGCACAGTGATGTGGTGTAGTAGTAGTAGTAACTTTCTCTAGGAGTGTTATGAATCACATAGCAGTAAATAACATCTTTACTCTAGTTTTAGCTGTAAAAACAGATAAGTCTTGTACAGCTGTATTAAATATTTGGAGCATTTTTTTTTCCCTACTTTTCTTATTTTTAATCAAAAATATCTGAAGTAATTGCATTGCATTATTCAATCTACATAATAGCAGTTACAAACATACATGCAATATCATTCTTTCAAGTAAGAAATATCCTTCCACAATGTATATTTAAAACAGATACAATATGCATCTTTATTTTGCCAATATTGGATCCTGCAGATACAATATCAAAAGTATTAAAGATTCTAAAAGTCTTTTTAAAAAATCTGTATTTGAAGATAGAAAATGTAATTTTTTTTTAGACATTAATTGTACATTATTGATAACCAATAACAGCATTCTTTTATATGAACCATAATTCACTTCATTGCCAAAAAAAAGTGGCCAAGTAATCACATTCAGTTATTATGAACAAATACCTTTTTGTGTTACAGCTTTCTGCCTAGAGGCAAAATATAGTTGCTTGATTCATTCTCTTTCTAGCATTTAATGTGATACCAGGAGTGCTTACACAAGATCTTATAAGATCTTTAGCTATAGTATATAATAATAAATATAAAGGTGAAATAGAAAATAATTATTCTCTGATATACTTTCCTAATATTATTAGAACTTACAATTTATAAATTAGCAAAATAAATATTTTCATTAAGGCAACTTTTTGTGTACATCAGATAACCTTAAAAAACATTTTTATCAATGGCTTTTTAAATAAATTTGTTAAACATATCAATTTGTAGTACTTTTAATAATTCTAATACTTTAATAAATTATCATTATGGAAACTTAATTCAAAATCATTCATCAAACAATATGCATATATTAAACATGGACTAAAAAATATTACAAGATTAGTTCTAGAAATATAAAAAACTGACATACAGCTTTAAATAATTAAGAAATATGTGCATACAGAACTAAAAACTGCTTAGACTATTAAAAAATTTCAAAAAACATATTCAAAAAATTTTTTAAGAAATGTGTAATATGTAGCACTTAAGGATAAGGGAGGCACTTATAATCCACTTATTTATTAAAATATGTGTATTTTAATTTTTATGGCCTATATTAATATCAATTTCTTCATTTCATGGCAGAATTATTTCTTAATTTAAATACTTGTTATTTTTCAGACAGTAAAATTTTATTCTGTAAGATTAAGGTTTAAAAAAAAATTATTACCTATCATTA